>CM071934.1:73495909-73763995 GCA_016081115.2 Rehmannia glutinosa | reverse complement strand
GTTATGCTTCCGATTCAGTTACGTATTGCTTTTTCTATTTTTTTTATTTCTTTCTTTATTTCTAACATACGTTTTTGTTAGTCACGAAATTTGAAATCTTTGGAGATACAATTAGTGGGAGGCCCGATATTAAAGGGCAAATTCTGGCGATCACGGAATATGTCAAGGAAAGCGATGCAAATATCATTAAATGCGATGGATGAGTACGAATATGAGACCGATAATTTAGCAACCACGGTTCAAGGACAATGATGTTAGAAATGGAAGTTTAATTTGAATATGTAAAGCTTAGCGCTTTGTAGGAGAAGCGACCCCGAGAGGTGTCACTCTGGCAAACCCCAAGTTTAAAAAAATATGACTAACGCTGCACGACGGTGGACCTGCCTTCTCAGTCTCAAATTTGACGGATGAGCTCCGTCTTCACCGGCTTGATCTGGTAAGTACTCTTTCCATTCCTCTTTCTTTTGATAATTTACTCATATATTAGGACAAAATATATTTTAAGTTTTAATTTTTTTTTGGGAGGGGGTTGTCGAGAATGTAAACTAGTAGTGTTGCCATTTTGCATTGCATGTAGAACATATTTACGAATCGTTTTTTTATTTTTATTTTTTATTTATTATTTTATTTTTTATTTATTTTTATTTTTTTTTTAGCACATTTATCACTTTAGCACGTTAAATTGCTTTTGTATGTGATTTTTAATCTAGGTTTTCGAAAATGCTCTTAGCTTTCTATGATTTACTATGAAACATTTAATTGAACAGATAGCATCTTCTTTTAGAATAATGTGGCGAATTGTTTGTGGAAGATGTCTTTTATTTGCTAACATTAGTTGGAGAAAAGTGGGTATTTAGTATGTGGCGAAAAATAAACCTTGTGAGCTTTGTCACTCAAATCATGTTTTATATTATGAGACTTATTTTTCTTGAGTGTGTCATTCATGATTAATAAATCAGAACTTGCAACTACATTATGTACATTGAAGCTTATGTGTGTGCAATTTTGAAAATGATTTAAGATGCATCTTTGTTTAGCCTTGCTTAGCCTGTAAAAGCTTTACCATTGAACTCATGATTTCTTAGTCCCAATTTTTGAGCCAAAATTTTTTATTGTTAGCCACATTAGTCTTTAACGTGATTGTGTCCCTGGAAATTTCTTGAGCTTATAGAAATGAATAAGTTTGGGGGATAAGTGGTGAAAATTTATGAAAAAAGAGAAGTTCTGGCAAAAAAGAATGAGGGATGAGCAGATTTGGGTAAATGAAGAGTGTATGAGCTCGAAATGAAAAAATCGAGCAAAGAAAAAAATCTGAAAATTTTGAAAAATGAGAGAGTTCGAGGCCAGAAAAGAAAAAGAAAAGAAAAGAAAAAAAGGCGTAAGAATGAAAAAGGAGAAATAAGGGTGGGAGATCAACCATTACCTGTAGTTTTGTTCTCCACTTAACTTTCATCTCCTCAAGATAACATCAGATACTTAGAACTTGTAGAGCCTCACCTACATCTTTTGGAACAAAAAAAGATGATAGTTATGATGTAAATGCTCGAAAGGAGGAGGGAGACTCTGATATGACAAAATATTATACACGATTAACATTATAAAGTCAAATTAAACACTTTCATTAATATTATAAAGTCAAATTATAGTTTTTCGAAGGAGATCAAGTGTAAACGGTGTTGGAAATTTGTGTTGGTTTTCTAAGAAATGAGTTGGAAAAATGGGACATAAAATTGATGTCGAGAAAGAATTGGATTCTATCTCCACAAAGATAAAAATGCCCGTGTACAAGTGCTTTAATAGTTAAGCGATCATCCGTAAGTTTGATGACTTTCATTCTTAAGTTAGTAGTAGAAAAAGCTAAAAGACAATCGAACTATAAGTGTACAACACTTTCAAGCTTTGAAGAAATATAGATTCAATAGAAGCTTACGCTTTTATGTATCTTTAGTATGTGAATTACTTGCGACATATAGGAGGATGTTTATAATGTTTGACACACCTATGAAAAATCGTCAAGTCTTTTGGCTCGAAATGACATATTCCATGACCAAAATGCACGCCACAGCATTTAATTTATATACTAATCTTTTTGTAATTGGTAGTTTGTGCACATTTATGTGATCAATTTGTGCGATCGCGAACAAAGTCATACAACCATGACTCTGTCAAGTCGCCGAGTAAACGCAGTCGTAGAGTGGGATCGCGTACCAATTTAGTATCGGTAGCATGGATTTGCGCGATCGCGTAGTTTATGTTTAGAGACTTCAAATAAATTCTATCCAAAGTTGTGATTACACAATTCCATGCGTCTCTAGTACTCAATTGAATTGGGTGCGATCGTGCGCGATGTTGCTTGCGTGACTTGGATAGAGAGTTGAGTGCATTTTGGTTTTGTGCGGAATCACGCATATCAATCAGCTGTGAAAATACGTTCGGTCGCGCGTTTTGTCGGTGGTCACGAAGTTCAAACCTGATGCATCCGTCATGAAATCGAAATGTGCATTTTCGCCACGGAATATGTCTTTTAGAGCCAAAACATAGACGATTTCCATAAGATGTTTCAAACATTATAAATATTCTCTTATATGGTTGATATCTCGCATACACTAACACACGCCTACATTAAAGCATACACAATATATCGAATCTTTGTCAAATGATGATAGTGATGAAGAAGATGAATTTGGACCAATTGTTCCAAATGATGCTCAAAATGATCAATCTTTCACATCAAATGATCAACCTTCAACTTCTAATGTTCAACAAGAGGGATAAATGTGATAATTCGAGATCTTTAGTGGCATTGAAATTCAAAGAGATCATCAAAAGATCTTATAATCGGGGATACTCTAGACAAAGTAAGGACTAAAAATAAATTTACCGAAAAGCTCTATATCCCAAAAAGAGTCTAAAAATGCTAAGGAAGCCATTGAAGATGAAGATTGGTTTCTTGAGATGCAAGAGAGTTAAATCAATTTGAAAGAAATGATGTTTGGGAATTGGTACCATGTCTCCATCACAAACAATTATTAGCACAAAATGGGTATTAGGGAACAAACTCGATGATCAAGACAACATAGTTCTAAATAAAGCAAGGTTAGTAGCTCAAAGGTATTGTCAAGAATAAGGTATTGATTATGATGAAACTTTTTGCACCCATAGTAAATCTAAAGCTATTAAGTATTTCACTTTCGCCTACTCTTGCTTTAAAAATTTCAAACTTTACCAAATGGATGTTAAATCCGGCTTTTTTAAATGGTTTTATTAAAGAAGAAGTCTATGTCAAACAACCTCCGGTTTGAAAATTTTCAAAGGCCAAATGATATTTATAAGCTTAAAAGGCCTTATATGGTTTAAAAGCAAGCACCGGGCTTGGTATGATAGAGTTAGTTCTTTATTTTTGCTAAATAGTTTTTCAAGACGTAAAGTTGATACTACACTTTTGGTGAAAACTTAATTGGTACAAATTTATGTTGATAATATAATTTTGGTGCTACTAATGAATATCTATACAAGAAATTTTCTAAGATTATGCGGGGTGAATTTGAGATGAGTGTGATGGGAGAACTTAATTTCTTCCTTGGGCTTCAAATAAAGTAATGCCAAGAAGGTATTTATATCTCAATATACACGAAAAGAGCTTAAAGAAGTTAGACTGAAGATGGAAGAACCATTGCAACCCCAATGGCAACAAGCATCAAACTAGACAAGAATGAGAAAGGTAGATGGTAGACCAAACCAACTATCGAGTATGATTGGTAGTTTACATTATTTAACCGCAAGTAGACCCGATATTCTTCATGTTGTATGCCTATGCGCTCGATTCAAAGCGATTCTAAAGTCTCATTTAAATGCCTCCAAACGTATTTTTGATATTTAAAAGACACTATTTATTATGGTTTGTTTTATCCATGAATGAATTTTTTTCTTTAAATGATATAGTGACTTGGATTATCTTTGCAATATTGATAATCGTAAAAATACATCCGACTTACATTAGTTTAATTTTTGTGGCGATTGCCTAGTCTCTTAGTTTTCAAAGAAACAAAATTGTGTGTCGTTATCAATGGCCGAAAGACTGAATATATTTCCGCGGCTTTTTGTTGCACACAAATTACTTTGGATGAAACAAACACTAGCAGATTATAAAATTTATTCTAAAATGGTCTATTTTTGTGATAATATGTCCGCTATAAATATTTCACAAAATTTGGTTCATCATAATCGAACCAAACATATTGAGGTTCAACATCATTTTTTAAGGGATTTCGTTTCAAAACGAAAAATTGAGATAAACTTTTTCCGTGCAAGAACAACTCGCGGATATTTTTACAAAACTTTTACCCGCTTAGTTTTTACCTCAATTCGAGTTCGACTTGGCATAATGCATATTGAATAATGTCATATTTATATTTTTAATGTTTTAAGAGTTTTGAGATGAATTATGAACTCGAAAGACTTAGGTTCATTGGGCAATTTATTCAAACGTTTTTTTTATTTAAAAGTTGTATATGTCGACAGGTACTAATCGACCTCGAGTCGACGGTCGACCTCACCGACTCGACGGTGACCTCCTCGAGGTCGACCCCCCATCGCCCGATCGGCCCCGTTCGAACAGATAATGCATGGTCGATCTTAACTTTTTTTTGTTGGGAAATTTATTTATAGATTTTGATGAATGCCATGTAATTTATAATGTAATAGATAGAAATTTGAAAGAAGTGATCAAGTCGGTTATGCTTAGAAATACAAGAAGTCAATCAAGATCGAAGTGAAGACTCATACAAGACAATGAGTATGGCAAAGAAGAAAAATCAAGAACTCGATTGAAGGTGTATCAACTGTGAGGCAATTTGATGAAGAAGTCGATCAAGTCAACTCAAGAAGCCAAGTCTCAGAGTTGAAGTGACGGTCGATCATCCAAATATTGGAATCTATCTCAAGTCACCTGGGGAATAAAAGGAGTCGAGCATAACTGAACAAGATCCGTTGATGAAAGTCGAGAATGTTACTTAGAATGGTAACTTGTTATAGTTGTCGAGAGATAAAGTGTTAGTTCGATTGTGTGCAAAAGGAACAAACCAATGGGAAGCTTTGCCCCAAGTGTCGAATCTGTTTGCAATCTTTGCAAGACATTAAATACGAGGAAATGTCAACATCAAGGATCGCAACAAGACAAACCAACGAACACAAGTGACTTTTAAAAATCAGCCTCTCTCTTCAATGGGCGATTTTTGAAAGTTCACTATAAAAGGCTAAGGAATCTCATTGAGAAAAGGTTACGAACCACGAACAAGCAAAGCATTATTCAAATCAGAATCCTGCAAAATATTCTCAAGATATTCAAGCTAAATCCTCAAGCATGAAACTCGAAGGACATCAATCCAACACAAAGTCAGAAGGAAAGATAACTTCAACCGTTGAAGATGAAACTTTTGAAGAATCAAAAGGGTCTACTTTCGAGGAGGATTGTAGGAAGGTTCCCAGGTCGAACTAGTCTCAAGTTATTGGTGGGCTTCATGATCAAATCCGAAGCTTGAGAAAGTGGTCAAGTAGCAAGCGGTGCCATACTGTGAAAGAAGGCTGAGTCGGGGCGAGAAGCCAACTATGTGACCAAGGCATATCTAGGCGAGTCAAGGAGCAAGTCAGCTGTGTGATCAAGACTTGTCTCTGGACTGATAACCACTTTGTGAACCGATCATTACTTAGTGGATTCCTCCAGGGAGTTGGAGAAGAGGGATTAGAAGAATTACCCCATCTTCGAACCTCTATAAAAATTATTGTGTCATTTACATTTCAGCACTTTTATTTCTGCATACGTACTTGTATCTGCTGATGATTTGCTATCCAACTGATTATTAATTAAGAGCTAAATCCAAGTGTTAAAACAAGTTTAAAACAAATCAAAGGGTGTTAAGTCTTTATGTTTGAAAAACTCATCACATCCAAGTTAAGGTTTAGACTAAACAATTGAGTTATTCTATCAACAGCTCTATCGAGTTTGTTGAGTGGGTAACTCTACTGATTAACTAACTTAGCTGTCCCTCAAGGACTTAGCTGTGTATTAACTCTGTAATATTTTAAAATAATTAAAATTGTAAAGTTGGTAAGGTTTATTCAACCCCCCCTTCTAAACCTTACTTACACCCCTTGGGACATACAAGTGGTATTAGAGCGGTTGGTTCATTGAGCCTTCCGCACTGGTTACTGAACTAGATCTCTATCTTTTCTAAAAGATTTTTAACACTTGCATCTTAAAAATCTTTCATTCATAGCAAAAGTTATTATCATGGAAGCAAATCTGACACGCATTCCTATGTTCACTATTGAGGAGTTTGATGACTGGAAAATTCGTATGCAGGCTCATCTATCTGCTTTACATGATGAAATGTGGTTAGTGATAGAGGATGGGCCCACGCAAATGCGAAAGTGAACACGGCCGCAAGGAGAGCAACTACAATCAAGGAGAAGAAGATGCTTTGAGGCAAGACCAACCATGGTTGAGAAATCAAGAGGCGAGTGGACAAACGAGGACATAAAAAGATACAACTTGGACAATGTGGCCAAGGACATACTTTACAAAACTCGGACAAAGCAATGTTCAACAAAGTCAAATCTTTCCAAACTACAAAACAAATCTGGGTTAAATTAACTTTGATTTGTGAAGTATCTGAGCAAATTAAAGAAAATAAATTGTTCATTGCTATACGAGAAATTTGAAAATTTCAAAATGCTTGCGGGTGAAACCTTGGATCGAGATGGATGCTAGATTCACTTGAAATCACAAATGAGCTATCGGACTTGGAAAGAATATACATAAAAGGAAATGTGTATGAAGATTAGAAGCCTCCCGGTGAATGGGAAATAAAGGTCATGGCTTTAAGACGTTCGATGGACCTATCAAAAACTTCCAATCATGAGCTATTCTCGGATCTCAAAGCCTATGAGTTTGAGCCGAGAAGAAAAGATCAAGAGGAGACAGTTGTACCCAAAACAGTGCACTTATAGTCAAGGATGGAAAGATTGTTGAAGTCGAGGAAGCCATAGACCAGGAGGAGATAGCCCGATGGTTAAAAGATTCAACAAGTTCTTGAATAAGAACTATAAAAGAAACAAGGATGAATCCTCCGGGAGACATTCAGCTCCCTCCAAGTCAGGAAGGGAGGCCACCCCAGAGTGAGCATCAAAGAGTTGAGTATCGAAGAAGCCGATAACCCAAGAACGGAAAGAGGCATCAAAGAGCTAAGAACACGTGTTGGAATTGCGAAAAACCATGATACTTTGTTGTTGATTGTCCCTATCCAATAGTCAACTAGTGCGAAATGAAGAAGATAGAAAAGTCTTGAGAGAAAGAAGACGGAGAAGAAGAAATCCATGTTGGCGGAGAGGCTAGCTGAGGGCAAATAAGTCTAAAGCGGCGGACTCGGAGAGTAGTGATAGTGATTGTGACACACACACTCATCACCCACTGATCTTTATGATTCATTAGGCAAAATGATGAAAGATTTTGAGCACATTAAATCCTCACACACACTATTAAATGAGGAAAACGGCCCACGACTCAAAAGCCCAAACTCACAGCTTACAAAGGAGCTAAGTACTCTAAGTCACATAGGCTGGTGAGAACAAAGAGTTGAAAATGAAAATGCCAAACTAATAGCAGATAGGCTTGCTATTGAAAAGAGAAAAATGATCTTAAAAATGTGATTGCCTCATTAACAAAGGCATCTAAATCATTGGATGACCTTATCATGAGTCAAAAGAATGTGGAGATAAGGCAGGCATATGATTCAATTCCTTTGTGCACGATCGAACTCCTAGAGTGATTTTGGAAAAAGGATCTTCAAGTAATGAAGCATCTCAAAAATCCAAAATACCAAATGTTGCACCCACATTCATTCCAAAGCACAATCACAAACAAACTGGCCATGTATATAAAGGGAAAGGAAAAGAGCGATTGAGTATCTTTGAGAGGGCACCAGAAGAAATCCAGCGAGTTCCTCGGCAAACTCCAAACATAAAATACTCTTTGAAAAATAAACATAGCGAGCCAAAAACCCCAGGAAGTTTTATCAAAGAAACACATATGATGGGAATGGTAGAAATTACCCGAGCCAGTCGATTGGAATAATGTGAAATATCGGCCAAAGACCAATGGAATACAAGCACAGATGGCAAAGACCTAGACCTCAACAAAGGTCATTACAAAGGCAAAAGAGCTATTATCGGCACACATATGCACCCAAGCACTACACTCAAAAATATCACAACTACCCAAAGAAGGCCTTTGCTAAAACATACACACGAGGCATACTGAGACAAAAGAGGCAATTTGTATGAACCTAAAGCCCCCAAGAAATTTTCCAAAGTGAGTTATGATTATGGCACGAGATAGATGGCAACCTCTTAGAGTCAAATCATTTGGCTATAGGTTGGTTGGATCATCTTACAACACTAACCCCTTAGGACCCCAGGCAAGCATGGGTACCTAAAAACTAATTTCCTTGATTGCGGTTCAAAGAATTAAGTGCCAAGGAACCTGGTACATGGATAGCGGCACATTCCCCGGATATATGACGAGAAACAAGAAACATCTGTCAAGATTCGAGGAGATTAGAGTGCAAAAGTCATATTTGGAGGAAATGAAGCTCCGGGGGAAATAAAAGGATGCGGATCCATCAAGAAATATGGATTGGAAATCACGGATGTTGCATATGTTGAGGACTCAACTTTAACTTGCTCGAAATAAGTCAACTTTGTGATAAAGGCTACAATGTTGGATTGATATGGGAGTGTCCCAGTTAAAGATATTGAATAAAATGAAATAGTCTTTGCAAGGATCAGACAGAAGAACATGTATGTGGTAGACTAGTCTCTTTGCCACACCAAGCACTGTCTGTTAACAAAGAGCACAACCGAATCAAGTTGGTACGTGGCACAAGAAGTGATCATCGAACTTCAAGATAATCAACAAGCTTGCAAGGAGTCATCTTGTGGAAGGATTGCCGGACTCGGTGTACAAGAAAAAAGTGTATGTGATGCATGCGGATGGGAAAAGCGGATCAAATCTTCATTCAGGAGAAGCTAGTCCTTCTTCAACGGATATTGCATCATTGCATATGGACTTATTTGGTCTAGTTGAACCAACCAAAGATAAGAAGGAACAAAACTCTCAAAGGAAGGCTTTGCAGGACCATGCTAGGCGAAGTTGGATTACCTAAGAGATTTTGGTGAAGCCATCAACAACGCATGCTATATTCAAAATAGATGTATGATAAATAGATAGGCTGACAAAGACTCCCTATGAAATCGGGCGGGGAGAAAGCCAAATGATATTTTAGAATATTTGGATGTAAATATTTCATCCACAATAATGGCAAGGATAATCTAAAGGCTTTTGATGCTAAAACTGATGAAGATATCTTTTTGGGATACTCAGCTGAAAGCAAAGCCTATAGAGTGTTGAACAAGAGGACTATGGTCATAGAAGAGTATATTCATGCGGTTTTTTTTGAACCTAACGTGAATGGAGAAGACATTGAAGAGTTAGCTAATAAGCTGAATCAACCAACTATGTGGAAGAGTCCTTATGTTGAAGCTGAAGCAAGAGTAATCAACCAAGATGAAGATGAGATAGGCCGAATCTCAAACACACCGGGAAAATCTGCGAATTTGAATGATGATGAAAGAGTTGCTCAAGACAACACAGTGAGAGGCAATTTGAACCCGGTGATTTGCTTTAACCGATGTGAGATGGTGCAGAGACCATCCGCGAGCTAGTCATTGGAGATGTGAGAGATGGTGTAAGAACTAGATCGAGCTCGGCAAGAAGCAATGTTCACTTGTTTTATTTCCCAAATAGAGCCCAAAGAGATGTGTCTCAAGTAATGAATGATACGCATTGGATTCAAGCCATGCAAGAAGAGTTGAATCGGTTTGAAAGGAACAAAGTATGGGAATGGTGCGAGAGACCAACCCATCGAATATTATTTGCTCAAAATGGGTTTTGAAACAAGATGAATGAGGAAGGATCTCCGGTAAGAAACAAAGCAAGGTTGGTAGCCAAAGGGTATTGCCAAGAAGAGGAATATATTTTGATGAAACATTTGCTCTTGTTGCAAGATTAGAAGCAATAAGGATGTTTCTTGCCTATGCTGCCCACAAGAACTTCACTGTATATCAAATTGATGTGAAAAGTGCATTCTTAAATGGACTGTTGGAGGAAGAAGTCTATGTTGAACAACCTCCGGTTTTAAGCGAGAAGACCATTGGTGATAAGGTGTACAAGCTCAAGAAAGCGTTATATGGACTGAAACAAGCACCAACAGCATGGTATGATACATTATCTCAATTCCTAATAGATAATGGATTCACCAAAGGCAAATTGGACAGAACACTCTTCAGAATTCAAGATGGAGAGAGTATACTTCTTGTTCAAATATATGTGTATGATATCATTTTTGGATCCACAAACAAAGAGTCATGTGATAAGTTCTCAAACCTCATGCAAGGCAAATTTGAAATGAGCAAGATGGGAGAGGTGACTTTCTTCCTAGGACTTCAAGTCAAGCAATTGAAGGATGGAACTTTCATAAGTCAAACAAAGTACACCAGAGATTTAATGAAGAAATTTGGTATGGAAGAGAAGTCTTCTGTGAAAATACCAATGAACAATCGATCAAGATGGACATGGATGCAAATGGTAAAGTCAGATCAAACAAGATATAGAGCACTTATTGGATTCTTGCTCTATTTAACCCAAATGCGAGCGATCATCACCTTTGCGGTAGGTTATTGTGCAAGATTTCAATCGGCACCAAAGGAGCCACATGAGCGTAGTTAAGAGAATCCTAAGATATTTGAAGGGATGCTAGGAAGTCGGCCGGTATCCAAAGGAAAAGCGGATTCAAGCTTATTGGTTACTCGGACTCGACTATCTTTGGATGTAGAGTTGACGGAAGAGTACCTCATGTACATGTGAAATGCTTGAAACAGGTTGGTTTCTAGTTTAGCAAAGCAAAACTCAATAGCCACATCCATAGCTGAAGCAGAGTACATAGTTGCGGGCAGTTGTTGTGCCCAAATCTTATGGATGAGACATCAGCTGAGATATTATGAAATTGAAGAAAAAGAGATTCCAATCACTCGAAATTGCTATATCGGAAAAGTCAATTTGTGTCAGTTAGGTGACAATTTGAGTCACTTAATGAAAAGAGAGAAGAAGAGTTTAAGTCATTTTTGAAATAAGTTGAGTCATTTATGTGCTAAGTGACAAAAACGCAGCCCGTTTTCAATGAGCGGGAATATTTGAAGGATGACGTCAACATAATAATGACTACAGCCAAAAGCTGCACAGTAAGCATATGCTTGGATATAAAATGTTGATTGAATGCGGTTTGGCGTGCTAAATATGAGCCGTTGATCTTGATCAAATTTCAAAAATAAAAACCCGTCCTTTCATAACCCTTATATACGGTTTTCAATCTTCTCTCACACTCTTTACTTAAAAGTGTTCATCTTCAAGCTATTGAAAACAAGTTCTTTCCTCTCTCTCAAAAGCCTACGAGTTCTCAAGCAAGCTTATCAAGTTTTATTCGGTAAAACTCTATACAAATGGCACCAAAGTTCGATTTTGTTTAGCTTTCAAAGAAAATACACTCTGGATCAACCGTAGATTTTGAAGGGATGGTAAAGTAGGGTTCAAATGAAACCTAGTAAAGAAGATAGCTAATATGCTAGAAAAGTCCGGTCGCGGGCCTTTTCTTACTATGGAGACTTACTCACCTACCTTGAAGAGGTGGCGCGATTCTATGTAAATCTTTGAGGTGCGGGGCGAAGGAATCAAGTCCTCCGTCCACCACAAGGACATCATGATTACTTTGCAAAAGACCTTGCGGAGCACCTCGTATGTTGCCATCGGCGAGGGCATGACGACAGAGATTAACGGCGATGTGGACTTGGTAGGCAAAGAAGTAGCCAAACCGGTGTGTTGCGAAGGTAGTCTACAGTGAGAATAAATTGTTGAAGGGCGGCTATCACAAGGCGATGGATGTCGTCTCAAAGTGTGTAGACATGAAGTTTGGCAGCTTCAATCAACTGTCCAAGGCCAAGCTGATCGTCATGGTTGTGATCATGCGGGGTAAGAAAGTCAATCAAGGCGGGTTCGGTATGCAAAGAGAGACTACGCCAGGCTGGAAACAAATCATACAAGGAAGATGGATCCTTTGGAGGATCACTTGGCTATGGCCTGGTAATTGGCCACTTGATGGAAGTGAAGGGCATTCCCCTTCAACATGGAAATCCCTTCCATGTAAACAAGAAGATGTTCAGGGCTAATCTTTCAGGAGCCCAGAAGAGAGCCCGTGTGAAGAAGGCAGATACCAGTGAGGGGGAATCAGCTGACCCCGAGGACACAACTGTTACCTCCCCTCCCAAGAAGAAAGCTGCAAAGAAGAAGGCCCCTGCAGCAAAGAAACAAGATGCACTTGCCCCTGCAGCATAGTCACCTGCCCGAGCAGCCGTGTCTCCTGCCCCTGCAACCGAGGCTCAGAAAGAAGCCCAAATACCTTCTCCAGCCATAAGGAAGAAGAGAGGCGCCAAGCCCAGAAGCGCCCCATCCAAAAGGAAGCCCCGGCCCCCGCCGCCACAGAATCAGAAGAGGACAAAGAACTAGAAATCCCTCTGGTTAAAACCAAACGAAGAAGGCTAGTCAAGCGTTCAGAGGGTGAACAGACAGCTGAGTCTGCCACTCAGCTGGAGAAAGCTTCTGAGACTACTGACACTCAGGAAGTGCAGTCTCCTAAATAATCGATGAAACTGCCAAGTCTGCGAGGGTGATCAGCAGAGGCCCCAAGAAGACCCAGTTGTGGAGAGCACAACTGAGGAAATAGAAGCATCTGAGACAACTGGATCTTCAATTGACAAAGTTGTCTCTCCGCCTGCTACGGACGCTGCTGGAGGGGAAGAGCAGTAGAGCATGCTACCCTATATTCCAGAAAAGGGAGGACACGAAGAGGAGGATGAGGATGATGATGTTATCATACTTTCTCCTGTATATCCGACATCCAATGCCGTCTACGTGAATGGAGGGCATAGAACCTAAGTCACTCAAGTGCAGTTTGAGCATGAACGCCATGAGTTTATAGAAGAAAAGAGGAGTTGCTACAATTTCTCGGAGTCAACACTGTGCTTCGGCCCTTGATGAAGATAATTGCCTGGATATCCTCCAAATATTCAAGGAGAAGGATCAAGCCAGAAAGCTAAGGAAGCGAAGCTCTGAAAAAGCCAAGATATGCACGCTATCGGAACTCTAGAACACACTCACATTCACCTAGATGTGTTCTCGGAAAGTGATGAAGATATGGATCCCGTTTTTGCAAAGGAGAAGTCGAGCATGCATCAAGCTTTGAAGGAATCGAGAATGTTGCATGAGCAACAAATGTTAAAAGGACCAGGAAAGTCCTCGCAATCTCTCCGGAGACAGACCCGTTGGGATTAGTGCGGCGATGCCACAACCATAGTTGCGACTCGTCCCGATTGTTTTTGAAGATGGGTCAAGGGACTTGGCGATGAGGCGGGAATTTGGGCACCCAAGTTGAGCCAACCCCTCTTGAAGTTGTTTTACCACCTGCCCCTACGGTGAACACTCAACGGAGCGGCCGAGTCCGGAGAAGAGTGACCCCATCATCACCACTCGGTGGTGTGCCACCGGTGAAGAAACTCACTCCATTGCAAAGCGGTGTCGGAGGATCTTTGTAGATGACTCCACAATGAAGAAAGGAGGTGAATTGGAAAATGAAAAGAACCACAACAAATTGACATTGACGAAGCTCGGACGGTTGAGTCTGTCCCGATTGAAGTGTCAAGCGCTGCGGCCGAGGACATTTCTATTGCGGTCGAGGCATAGGTTGGAAATGCCCCGGGAGTTAACACTGGGTACTAAAAAGCGCAATCCAAGGGGTTGAGACTCTATGCATGCCACGCTTAAGACCCTAAGACAGTGCGGTATCCGAAAGTAAGGTAGAAGGCCTCGTTGCGATTGAGACTATTGGAGGTGTTGAAGGCCCAAGGGAGGTTGAGACTTCCCTGGGAGCTCAAGAAGTTCAGAACATCCCTCCTGTTAACATTGTTGAATCTGGAAATGAGATTAGTGCATTTCATGATTCCCGGACAATCCCGACATATCATTTAAAGGATCCGAAGACGTTGGGTCCACTCTTGTTGCACATCAAAGGACATAGGCGAGGATGTTCTCCTGATGACGAGTCGTCGAGTTTTAAAGTTGCTCGTCAAACTTTCAACTTCGATGATGAACCAAGCACCCAGTTTCATCATCATCCGATGATGCTCATGATACAACCGAGAGGACTGTAATTCATTTAGAAAAATCTGTTGAGGCCGACAAAACATTAAGATAGCTTAAGCTCGGTCCCATATCCAACCCACTCAACAAGGCCTAGTTGGACCCGAGTCATTTGCACAGGCTCCCACAGCTGCAACGGTACCGACTCCACAAGGATCATCACATGCACAAACTGCAATTTCAATCCATTATGTGCGAGATGATACTTATGAGCAATTATTTCCTTTTTCACTTGGCTGCGGAGGCTGGAGGAAAGAGACAACTAAAGAACAACGACGATACACCATTGAAGAAGTTCTAGTCATCCCTGTTGGTCCCAAGGGGTGTGAGTGTAAGGTTTAGAAGGGGGGGTTGAATAAACCTTACCAACTTTTTGATTTAGTCCTTTTAAAAAGTTCAGAGTTAGTATTTCACAGCTAAGTCCTTGGTGGACACTAAGTTAGTTAATCAAATAGAGTTAGCCACCTAACGACCTCGAGTCATGTTGATAGAATAACTTTCGATTGTTTTGACTAAAACTTACCTCGCCTGATATGTTTTCAGCGGAAGACTTAACACCCTTGAATTTTGGTTTAAGTTTGTTTTAATACTTGATTATAACACTTTGTTAATTATTAGATGGACAGCAAATTTATCAAATAGATATCAAAATAATATGCATAATTAAAGTCTTTGAAATGTAAATGACACGATAAATTTTTATAGAGGTTCAAGATGGGGTAATTCTTCTACTCCTCTCTTCTCCAATTCTGGAGGAATCCACTAAGTATTGATCAATGTACAAAGTGGTTATTAGTCCGATGCAAGCCTTGATCACACAAATTGACTTGATCCTTTGGGACTCGGTCTAGAGATGCCTTGGTCACACAAAATAGCTTCTAAGACGACTCGGCTTCTTCACACTGGCAATTTGCCTTGATACTACAGCCCACTTGCTCAAGCTTCACGAAGCCCTCCAAAAACTTGAGACTGGTTCGACCTTGAACCTTTCTACAATCCTTTGTGGAATGTAGACCATTTGATTCTTTAAATGTTTCCTCTTCAACCGATTGAAGTCATCTTTCCTTCACAGTGAGTGTTGGATTGATTTCCATCGTAATGTAGGCTTGAGGATTGATCTTAAATGACTTGAGAATATTTCAAATTCTGAGATATTGCTTTCTTGCTTGTAATGGTTTTCTCGGTAATCAAGGTAACCTTTTCTCAAGTGATTCCTCGGCCTTTTATAGTATTCTTTTGAAAATTTGCTGTTGAAGAGATAGGTTAATTTTCAAAAGACACTTGTGGTCGTTGTCTTGTCTTATTCTGATCGTTGGAATTGACATTTCCTCGTATTGAATGAGTCTTGACTTTTCAAAGTTCGACACAGTGCGATGCTTCCCATTGGTTTATTCCTTTTGCACGCTTCTCGGGATTGAGAACTTTGAGAAAGCGATATGGGAGTATTACTTGTTTAAGTAATTTTCTTGATTTTTGTGCAACGGATCTCTTTCGGTTGTCTCGTCTTGACCCCGTATTTTCTTAACTTCCCTGATGATTTTAGTCACCTTCCAATCATTGGATGACTCATCTGTCACATCAATCGAGACTTGGCTATCTTGAGTTGACTTGATGACACTTTACTCGGGCATCTCGATTGCACCTTGATGGAGTTCTGTCTTTTCTTCCGGCTACACTCACCGCCTCACAATGCGAGTCTTCCTTCTAGTCTCGGTTAAATTATTGCATGTTCGGCATAGCTCACTTAACTCACTCGACCACCATATCTATTACAATGCAAATTACAAGGAAAATGGGGTGCCAACTTTCTATTCTAAGTTTTACATGGCATTCATCAAAATCTAAATATTAATTTCCCAACAATTTCCCCCTTTTTGATGATGCCAAAACTTAAAACATGCATTCAACAATTAAATAGCAAAGATACGTACAAAACAATGTAGAATCACAGAATGTATGCGTAGAATCAATCTTTTATTCATCATAACATTATTGTTCTTTACATAGCTATTTACAAAGTGTATCAGAGCTTAATCTGAGCTTAAAGTAATCATGTTATTCTATATCTACACAAGTATAGAAATTATACAATTTTATTCAATGTACAGAAGACTTACATACAAATGCATTTACATAGTAAAATACATGAAGGGTGGATGAAGAACATTTCATCTCCTTCACATCCTTCTTTCTTCTTCTTGACTCTGTCCTTTTCGACCTTTTTCTTTTCTTCTCTTCAAATGCTTTCTTTTTTTCTCATAAGCCTTTACAGCGACTTCATATTTTCTTTTTTTCTTTCTTGTCTCTCTTCCCACAAATCGAGTTTGTCTTCTATTTTTTTCTTCGATTCTCTTTACATACTCAACATTGTCCTTGGCCACTCGCAGTTGGCTACTTCGTCGAACCCACCCAATAGATACCTCATTTCTTACCTGGATATATATATTCAATGTTTTTGGGCAGAGGTCTAGTCTCAAAACTCTTCCTCCTCCACTCGCTTCTTCCTCGCCTCGGCGTGTATTGTCTTGGGGCCTTCTTTTTCCCGGTGAGTAACAAGAGTAGGACTGCCGATGGTCCATTGTCCGTCGAAGCTTCTTCACATAGCTTGAGGCCTTTTTCCCATACAAATCCCCAGGCTTTGGCCATGGACATATTTACTGAAGTAACCCTCGAGATGCGAGCGTCTTGAATTCATCAACGAGATCTTGCCTCGGTTCCGATGTCCGAAATGGCATCACTTTGTCTCTTCTGTAGGAATGCCTCCATATTGTTTAAGTATATCCATCACTCGGGCATCCATCTTTCCTTCCACCTCCTTTATCCCCGCTTCTACTATTTTCCGCTTTTCACCTTTCTCGATGCTGCGAGTGTTGGAGCGGCAGAGTCATCGATTTTGGCTTGATATCATATCGGTGTGACAAGTCCTTGTTGGGGTTTTAGCAATCATCGGGTCATATCTTTGGAACCTTCCCCCTCAACAGATTTTCCCTTCTTCTCTCTTCTCGATTCTTGGTGTCTTCTCCTTCACATTTGCATTCTTCTTCTTAGCTTTAGAACCTTTCAACGCATTAGGTATTCCTCTTCCCCCATTTTGGCATCATCAAAGGAGAGAGGAACCCCTGAAACAAGCCGACAATCATGAAGTCTAAGCGGTGATAGCCGAGTTATGCTTCAATTTCTTTGTGGAGTATCTTGCACGGAATTGAGCGGGTGGCGTTGGATTCACCGCCACCGCTTCATTTCGATCGCGAGGAGGCTGAATTTCTTCTCCAAGTTCTCCTCTACGCGCATAAGCTCTTTCTTATGAAATTCACGCAAAGTGTGCATCTCGTGTTGTGAGATTAATGCATTCGATTGATGTTTTCTTGCATTCTTCTCTTCCTATCAAATCTCTCAGCCCGCCAGGACTAGCAATTTATTGAACAATGTTAAAGTATCGAACTTGTTCTACGCGCATTGTCTGCTGTTGTTGCCACCATTCCTGGATCCTAACAATTATTCCTCGCATATCGGCAGTAAGATTAGCGTCTCGATTATCGATCTCATGTCTGTGAGGCTGGTGCCTCTCCATTTTCTCTATCTCTCTGCAAATATGGCCTCAAAACTTCTCGAACCTCGATTGTCACCACTCTCGGTGGCGGCCAAGCAAAGATCAAAGTCAAAGTCTCTTTGGGACGATGGTATCATTGGAATAACGGGATCGGAGTTTATGGAAACGTTCTTGATCTCTAGCCGATTCTTCAAGAAGGTCGGGTAGCTCCGGAGAAAAGGGCGATTCTTCAAACGGATCATCACGGGCAATGGGAATCGCTCAATGGTAACTTGTGCCCGTGATGTGCCTGGTGGAGTCGATTCTGCCGCATCTTGGGAACCCGCGCATTGACTGCTGTTTCAACTCGTGGGTCTCTGTTGTGGAGTTGACCCACCGGGCCGAGCACTCAAATTGTCTTAACACCTTCGTCGGTCTCGACTAGTTTTCCCATATGAGTTGATCGGTCCTCGGCCTTATCGAGGCGTCATCGGACGATGATGAGACTTGCATGGGTGGCTCATCATCAAAGTTGAAGGTTTGGTGAGTAGCCTTTAGATCGGAATTGCTCGTGCTTGTGAGAACATCCTCACCGGTGAGTCCTTTGGTTCGGCAATGGGGATGACTCACCTCATCTTCACCTTCGATCCCGGAAGGTTACATCGGGATCGTCGTGGGAATCGTGAAGAGCACTTATCTCCTTTTTCGGATGGATCAATGATAGTAGGAGGGATGTTACGTGCTTCCGTCTCTTTACCCCCGGAGTCTCAACCTCCTCATTGGCCTTCACTACCTCCTCCGCAATCTCAATCTGCGGCGAGGCCTTGGACAATCCGTTTGACACTCAACTTCCTTAGGGTCTTCGGGTGGCATCCACCGGAGTCTCAACTCCATGGATTGCACTTTCATCGCCAGTGTTAACTCCCGGGCGGATCTCTCTTCGCGCCTCTCTTTCAAGCAGGCGATGTCATTGGCCTTCAAAGCGCTTGGCACTTGAGACGATCTCAATCGTAGGAGCCTCAAGGATGACATTTGTTGTGTATCCATTTTTTCCTTCTCCACTTCGCCTCCAAGATTCGTTGTGGAGTCACCGCAGATTCTCCGACCTAGCTGTAGTGGAGGGAGTTTCCGCGTCGGCCGGACACACCAGTGAGTGACTTGGATTGGGGTCACTCATCTCGGACTTCCATTGCTCCCTTTGAGTATTCAACCGTTGGGTAGGTGGTAAGACACCTTCATTAGGGGTTGGCTCGGCTGGGGTCCCCAAGTTCCCAGTTTCATCGCCAGTTCCGTAAATGCCTTCATCAAAGTGAGCAGGGGAAGTGGTGGCAGCAACAACGGTTGTAATTCGCTGCACCACTCCCATAGGATCAATCTCCAACTGTGATTTGGAAGATTCCCCTGGTCCTTCCATTATCCGTTGCTCATGTAGGACCCTAGATTCCCGAATGGCTTGCTGCATTTCCAATTCTTCTGTAGCAGCAGCAGGGTCCAGATCCTCATCACTCTCTGAGAGGATGTCAAGATGAGGATGTGTATGATCAGTGGTTCCAGTAAGGGGACAAATGCTGGCCTTCTCACGAGCTTCAGCTTCCTCTGCCAGTCTCTGCTTCTCCTTGTCTTTGAAGACCTGCAAGATATCTGTACAGTTTTCTTCATCCAGTGCTTGGACCACAGTGGTAAATCCGAGAAAATTCAACAGTTCTTCTTCTTCTTCAATAAACTCTAGTCTTTGGAACTGTTCCCTGGATCAACTCAGCTTCCACTTCCTCCATTCTCGCAGACGATTTTGGATGTCTGGATATGGTGGGGATAGGATCATCACATTATCATCTTCTTTATCATCATCTCCTTGTTGTCCTTCTTTTTCAGGAATAGAAGGCAACATACTCTGCTCCTCAACTCTTTCAGCAGCATCAGGGACAGGTTGAGATATAGTCCTGTCAGCAGGAGAGTCTGCTGTCTCAGTTGATCCTTATTCTTCAGTTGTCCTGTCCACAACTGGGTGTTCGACTTGCCTCTGCTGATCGGCTTCAGCAGACTTGGCAGTTGCATCAATAATCTCTGGAGACTCTACTTCTCCAGCTGTTTCCGCGATCTGATCCTGGTGAGTGGCAGACTCAACTGTTTTCTCAAGCTCTGACCGCTTGAAGAGTCTTCTCCTTTTGGTCTTTACCAGAGGAATTTCTGTTCGGATGCGATTTCTCCGAGTCCTGGGCGGCGGGGGCCGGTGCTATTGTCTTTTTCTGAGGAGCTGGTCTTCTCGGCTTATCAGTACTACTTTTCTTAATAACTGGAGAAGCCATTTGGGATTCCTTCTCCACTGCGGCTGCAGGGGCAGGTGACTCGGCTGCGGGGGCAGGTGCGGATTTCTTTTTCTTTCTTTGCGGGGCATCGATCTTCTTTGCGATGGTAGGGGCGATCTTCTTCTGGGGAGAGGAGGAGACAAGCTGTTTCTTTAGGGCGGTGATTGTCCCTCACTCGATCCGCCCTCTTGGCGTATGCTCTCTCATGCTCCCGGAAAGATTCGATCGGGACATTTTCTTGTTTACATGGAACGCCTTTCCATGTCGAAGAGGGACTCCCTTCACTTCCATCATCCGGCCAATCACCAGGCCATATCCCAAAGATCCTCCAAACGAACCATCCTCCTTGAAAGATTTATTCCCAATATTCTCGCGGTCTGAGTCCGGTATACAAACTCGGACAGTTCACCTTCTTCTCCTCCATGATCGCAACCATCATGATCAACTTGGTTTTGACAAACGATTAAAGCTTCCAAACTTAATATCTATGCATTTGGCAACAATATCTAACACTTGTGGTAATCCTCCTTCAAGACTTCTTATCACCAGACAACCTTTGCAAAGATCGAGGCTTGGCTACTTCCTTCTAAGCGGCACCAGGTTAACATCGCTTTCATAAATCTCGGCACTCCTTCCGCGGCAAAAAAACAATGTTCGCGATCCTCGCGCAACGATGGTGAAATCTTTCCCGTGAACAGAGGACTTGATGCCCTCATCGTGAACTTCAGCGTTCACATAGAATCGTGCGACCTCCTCCACGTAGGTCATCCGAAACTCCATCGACAAAAAAGGGTTTCATCCGATTTCTCCAACTTTGCTACTATTTTCTTCACAAGGGTTTAAATCCCACTGTTTGATCATGCCTTCAAATCCACAATAGATCCCGTGTGGATTGCTTTCCCAACTTGACGAAGTCGTAAGTAGATGTCATTTCTCGAAGATTAACCGAATGAAACGTGAAAATAAGTCTTGAGGATTTGTAGGGTTTTGAGAGTAAAAATGCTTTCTTTTCTTTTGAGAGAGATGAACAGTTTTGGTAAAGTGAGAGAAAATCGGATGAAATGGTATATGTATGGGTTATGAAAGGGCGTGCGGGTGGTTTTTGAAATTTAATCAAGATCAACGGCTCGATTTTGCACGCGATTAACATTTAATTTCTCGTATTTAATGCAACAACATTTATATCCAATCATAAGCTTGGTATGCAACTTTTGATCAGACACCGCATAATTATCTTTGACGTCATTCTTAAAAACATTCCACTTAGTAAAAATGATCGTTTTTGTCACTTTGCTCATAAATGTTTCACTTACTCCTAGGTGATTCAACTATTCTTTCTTTTCACATAGGTACTCATACCGTCACCTAACTTGATGCAGTTGATTCTCCGATACGGCTGATTCACTTAGCTGATTCAAGCGTTCATCTCTTTTTCTTCTTTTCATGTTCCATCTTTTTTCCTTGAGTCTTCTGAGTGTCAACTCAGCTCGATTAACCCTAATTCGTGTTTGAGTTCTTCAAATCGTGATTCACATAATGGTTTTGTGAATATATCAGCTAACTGCTTATCAGTTGAGATATATTCCAAGGTGATGTCCTTCCTTTCTAAATGATCTCTTATGAAGTGATATCTGACATCAATGTGCTTTGTTCTTGAGTGCAAAGACAGATTCTCGAGTGATTGCAATAGCACTTGTGTTATCACACATAATTGGAATTTCCTTTTCTTCAATTTCATAGTCTCTCACCTTTGTCTCATCCATAAGACTTGGGCTGTAATTTGCCGCAGCCTATGTATTCTCGCTTCGACTTTGGAGGTGGCTATAGAATTTTGCTTCTTGGTAAACCAGAAATTAATCTATTTCAAGCATTTGACATGTACCTAATGTACTTTTTTCACAACTCTACATCCAACATAGTCATAGTCTGAGTAACCAATTAGCTTGAATCCACCTTCCTTCGGATACCATAAGCCAACTTATTGGCTTCCTTTCAAATATCTCAAGATTCTCTTGGCTGCATCATGTGGCTTTCTTTTGGAGCAGATTGAAATCTTGCACATACACCTACAAAGAAAAGGTGATGTCCGCCCGCTTCTTTGTGAGATAGAGCAATGATCCAATAAGTGCTCAGTATCTTGTTTGATCCGAGGCTTGCCATCTGCATCCATATCCATTTTGATCGATGTATTCATTGGTATTTTCACGGAGAAGACTTCTCTTCTATACCAAATTTCTTCATTAAATCTCTGTGTATTTTGTCCGACTTATGAAGGTTCCATCCTTCAGCTGTTTACTTGGAATCCAAGGAAGAATGTCACTCTCCCATCATGCTCATTTCAAATTTGCTTTGCATGAGATTTGAGAATTTATCACACACTCTTTGTTTGAGGATCCAAAGATGATATCATCCACATGTATTTGAACAAGCAAGATACTCTTGTTTCAAATTCTCAAGAGTGTTCTATCCACTTTGCCTTTTGTGAATCCGTTCTCGATCAGAATTGTGATAATGTGTCATACCATGCTCTTGGTGCCTGTTTCAATCCATATAAAGCTTTCTTGAGTTTGTATACTTTATCTCCAAGAGTCTTCTGCTCAAATCCTGGAGGTTGTTCAACATAGACATCTTCTTCCAATAATCCATTCAGAATGCACTTTTTACATCCATTTGATATACAATGAAATCCTTGTGTGCAAAGATATGCAAGAAACATCCTTATTGCTTCTAATCTTGCAACAGGCAAAAGTTTCATCAAAATCTATTCCTTCTTCTTGGGAATACCCTTTGTCTACCAATCTTGCTTTGTTTCTTACCACGTAACCTTCCTCATTCATCTTGTTTCAACACCCATTTAGTGCCAATAACATTTGGCAGGTCTTTGAACCAATTCCCACACTTTGTTTCTTTCAAACTGATTCAGCTCTTCTTGCATGCTTGAATCCAATGTGTGTCATCCAATGCTTTGAACCATCTTTTGGTTCTATTTGTGAGATAAAACAAGTGAACATTGCTTCTTGTTGAGTTCTGGATCTGGTTTTTAAACATTCTCTTACATCTCCAATGATTAGTTCTGGTGGATGGTCTCTCAGCCATCTTACATCGAAAGTTGTATTAAGTTAGCCGGATTCATCGTCTTGCAACAGTTATTTTGATCAGCTCTCTCATCATCACTTAGCCGCAGATTTTCCAAATCTTTGAGACTTCCTATCTCATCTTCATCTGGTTCATAATTCCAAATTTCACTTCAACATAGAGACTCTTCGCATGGTTGGTGATTCAAATTGTCGACTAACTCTTCAATGTCTTCTTCATTTACCTTGGGTTCATCAAACACAACATGGATGGACTCTTCTGTAACCATTGTCCTCTTGTTGAGTACTCTATAGGCTTTACTTTCAGCTGAGTATCCCAAGAAGATACCTTCATCGACCTTTAGCATCAAAAGCCTTTAAACTATCTTTGCCATTGTTATGAATGAAGCATTTGCATCCAAATATTTTAAAATATGTAACATTTGGCTTTCTCCCTGTCCAAATCTCATAGGAGTCTTTTTCAAATTTGTCTGCTTATCATGCATCTATTTTGAGTATAGCATGCGTGTTTATAGCTTCAGCCAAAATCATTTAGCCCCGTCCTCAAAAACATGGTCCTTGCCGCTTCTTCGAGAGTTTTGTTCCTTCTTTCCGCAACTCCATTCTCACGCTGGAGTCCTTGTTGCGAGATAGTTCATGAGCAATACCATTTTCAATACATTACTTGAGTTATTATTCCATTGACAAACTCGGTTCCTCACGATCTAATCTTGATAATGGTTTGACTCTTCTCATTTTGAATTCTTTTCATCACCGTGGTAGCTTCGCAAGGTTTCTTTCTTCTTACACATGAAAATTGTCCATGTATATCTTTAGTAATCATCTACTACCACCAAGGTGTATTTCTTTACGCTTATGCTAGATGGTTCAACTCGGACCAAATAGATCCATATGTAACAGTGCAATATTCTTGTTGAAGATGGACATGTCTTTTCTTTGAATGATGATTTGATTTGCTTTCCCATCCGGCATGCATCACATCACTCTCTTTCTTGATACTCGAGTCTCAAGTCCTTCTACAAGATTACTTCTTGCAAGTTTGTTAATAGTTTTGAAATTCAGGTGACTCAACTTTCTTGTGCCACAACCAACTTGATTTGGGTGTGCTTTTGCTAGTAGACAAGTGCTTGGTGTTGCGCTTGACCAATCCACCACATACATGTTCTTTTGTATGCTTCCTTGTAGAACTACTTCATTAGATTCAGTGTTCTTGATTTGGCACACTCCCATATTGAATCCAACGTTATATCCCTTGTCACAGAGTTGACAAATGCTTAGTAAGTTGAAATTAAGGCCTTCAACATATGCAACATCCGTAATTTCTAATCTATTTTTTTTTATGGATCCAATGCCTCTTATTTATCCTGAGCTTCATTCCCTCCAAATATAACTTTTTCACCTCTAACTTCCTTAAATTTTGATAGAATTTTCTTGTTTCTGTCATGTGTCCGGAGTAAGCTTACTATCCATGTACCAGGTTCCTTGGCACTTTCCTTGAACCCGCAATCAAGGAAATTAGGTTTTAAGTACCCATACTTGTCCGGGTCCCGAGGGGTTAGTATTGTAAGATGACCCAACCAACCTATAGCCAAATGATTTGACTTTAAGATGTTGCCATCTATCAATGCCATAATCATAATTAACTTTGGCAAATTGTTGGGGTTTTTAGGTTCATACAACTTTCTCTTTTGTCGTATGCCTTTGTATGTGTTTTAGCAATTGCCTTCTTTGGGTAGTTGTGATACCTCTCGTGTAGTGTTTGGGTGCATATGTGTGCTTTGAGGATAGCTCTTTTGGCTTTGGAATGGCCTTTCTTGAGTTATAGGCCTTTGCCATCTGGCATGTATTCCATAGGTCTTTGCCGATAGTTCACATTATTCCAATCGGCTTGGCTTGGATAATTTCTACCATTCCCATCATATGTGTTCCTTTTATAGAATTTATGGGGGTTTTGGTAGCTGCTTTCGTTTTTACAGAGTACTTTCTGTTTGGAATTTGTTGAGGAACTCGGCTGGATTTCTTCTCAGCTGTCCTCTCAGCATACTCAACTGGCTATTTTATTTTTCCTTTATAAGCAAGTCCAGTTTGGTTGTGATTGTGCTTTGGAATGAATGTGTGTGCACCATTTGGAGTTTTGGATTTTTGAGATGCTTCATTGCTTGAAGATCCTTTTTCCAAAATCACTTTTGGAACTTGACTTGGCATAGAGGAATTGAATCATAAGCCTGTCTTATCTCCACATTCTCTTTGGCTCATAATAAGATCATCCAAAGATTTTGATGCCTTAGTGAATGAGGCAATCACATTTTTGAGGTCATTTTCCCTCTTTTCTGTGGCAGCTATCTCTGCTATTAACTTAGCATTTTCAGATTTTAGCTCTTTATTCTCATCAGCTATGTGACTTAGAGTACTCAGCTCCTTAGTCACCGTGAGTTTTGTGAGTTTTGAAAGCGTGTTGTTTTCTTCATTTAGCGGTGTGTGCGAGGATTTAATGTGCTCAAAGTCTTTCATCATTTTGCCTAATGAATCATAAAGATTAGTGGGTGATGAGGTGTGTGTGTCACAATCACTATCACTAGTGTCTGAGTGAGATGAGTTAGAGTGTACCTCATCTTCTTGGTCGGTTGGTCTTGTTCTTTGGCCATTAAACATATCAAGGCTTCTTCTTCAGAGTCACTTGAGTAGTCGATTCACTATTCTTCGAGTCCATTGTGTCTTTTGACTTGGTCGTCTCCTCGATCTCTGCCTAGCCTAACATTGCCTTTTTCTTTTCTCTTTCTTTCTCTCAAGACTTTTCTTTCCTCTTCATTCCCGTATTTGTTCACTATGGGATATGGGCAATCAATGGCATAATGATCGGGTTGCTGCGCTCCAAAGATAAACTCTCAACTTTTTGATCAGCTCTTTCCATTCTTGGATTGTCAGTTCTTTGGTATTCGATCTTTTGATGCTCTACTCTCTTGGGTGGCCTATCTTCCCTTGACTTGGAGGGAGCTGAGTGTCTTTTGGAAGATTCACCTTTGCCTCTTTTGTAATTCTTGTTGAAGAATTTGTTGAACCTTTTAACCATCAGGGCAATCTCTTCTTGGTCAATGACTTCTTTGACTTCAGCTCTCTTCCCATCCTTGACTATTAGAGCAGTTGTTTTGGGCACCGCCTCTTTCTTGATCTTTTCTTCTCACTCAAATTCATAGGCTTTGAGATCCGAGAATAACTCATGGTTGGATGTTTTTGATAGATCTATGGAATGTCTCAAGGCCATGACTTTTCATACACATCTATTTCTCGTGTATATTCTTTCCCAAGTCTTGTGATTCATTGGTAATTTCGGTGAATCTACAACGATCCAAGGTTTCTCCTGCAAGCATCTTAAAGATTTCTAATTTTTTTACAAACAAATAGCTTATTTTCCTTGATTTGCTCGAGCCTTCATAAATCAAAGTTAGCTTATCTAGATTTCTTTTGCGCTTCTTGCATGATTTGACTTTCTTGAACATGGCTTTGTCCGAGTTTTGTAAAGAATGTCCTTGCCACGCTTGGCCAAGTTGTATCTTTTTCTGTCATCATTTGTCCATTCAAATTCTTGGTTTTTCAACCATAGCTGGTCCGGGAACAACATCCTCTTCTCCTTCACCGCAGCGTTCTACTTGGTACCGTGTGTTCACTTTTAAAATTTGCGGTGGCCCATCTTCTATTACTATCCACATTTCATCGTGTAATGCCGATAGATGAGCCTGATACGAATTTTCCAATAATCAAATTCCTCAATTGTGAACATAGGGATACGTGTCAAATTTGCTTCCATGATAATAACTTTCTTTGAATAAAAGAGTTTTGAAAGATCAAGTGTTAAAGCAAGCTTTGAAAGATTGGAGATCTAGTTCAGTAACCAGTTTGGAAGGCTCAATGAACCTTACCAACTTGTAGGTCCCAAGGGGTGTGAGTGTAAGGTTTAGAAGGGGAGGTTGAAAACACCTTACCAACTTTTTGATTTAGTCATTTTAAAAAGTTCAGAGTTAGTATTTCACAGCTAAGTCCTTGGTGGACAACTAAGTTAGTTAATCAGCAGAGTTAGTCACTCAACAGACTTGACTGAGCTGTTGATAGAATAACTCAGCTATTTTGACTAAAACTTAACTCGCCTGTGATATGTTTTCAGCGGAAAACTTAACACCCTTGAATTTTGGTTTAAGTTTGTTTTAATACTTGATTATAGCACTTTGTTAATTATAAGATGGACAACAAATTTATCAGCAGATATCAAAATAATATGCTGTAATTAAAGTGCTGAAATGTAAATGACACGATAAATTTTTATAGAGGTTCGAAGATGGGGTAATTCTTCTACTCCTCTCTTCTCCAACTCCTGGAGGAATCCACTAAGTATTGATCAATGTACAAAGTGGTTATCACCCGTCCGCAAGTCTTGATCACACAAATTGACTTGATCCTTTGGGAATCGGCCGAGATGCCTTCGTCACACAACCGGTTTCTCTAAGGAGTGGACGGAGGTGTACCGGAAGCTAGTCGGCGGCGCAGAGGGTGGTCCTGGAGGCGACGATAAGGCTATTTGGACCTAGAGAGAGGAGGTTGACATCATTTTTTCTAATTAATTTCCTTCTCTTTTAGTTTGTTTTTTTATTTTATTTTCCCTGTCTTTTCTGTTCTTGGGCTTTTTTAGCATCCGGTTTTTCCATTTTTAGTTAGATTAGATTTTAGGTGTTTTGGTTGTAGTCTTAGTTCTCTATTTTTTGCTATTTTTTGCTGTTGTTATTGGTTGAATGGCGAAGTTCATAGACGAATTAGGTTTTCTAGCTTGTAATGCATGATGGTTGCTCGTGCTCGGTGTTTTGTTTGTGTGTTGTGCGGCATTCATGCCCGTGTGTTTAGTGTTTTATAGTCTCCATTCTCCTAGCGTGGGATTGTTCTTAGTTTTGGTTGAGGAGTTTTAGTTTGTGAATTGAGTCTAAATTGGTCTTGCTAATCCCCGCTTAGGCCAACTCCAACCCAACTCCAAATACCACACTTTCACACCAAATATGCAAAAACATCTCCAACCCAACTCTACTACACACACTACACCAAATTTGGTGTAGTGAATAGTATTACACCAAATTTGGTATAACACTATTCATTTACACCAAATTTGGTGTAATACAATATCCCCCATTTACCCTCAAATTATCTTCTTTTTCAAATTTTCATTCCAATTGTATCCTCATTTTATATATAATTAATTTATGTTTTATATGGTTCTAATAATTATTTAATATTTTCTATAAATAATTAAAATTAACAAACGATGATAATTTAAATCAAGAGATCCTAATATTAATTGTAATATTATTTTTTAATATAATTAATTAATTTAATATTAATTAAATATATTTTTTTAGTTAATTACATTAATAGTAATAAACTATAAGTAAATAAAATAATTGTATAAATACATAAATTTCCTTACTATAAATGAAAAAGAAAGAATAAAATATGGCAAAAACTTGTATAAGACCATCTTGCGGATCCTATTCCGTAAGACGGATCCTACCTGCAACCCGCCTGCAGCGCCACTAGCCGCCTTGACCCACCGCCCAACGCTCACTCACCACTACCCGCCCAAAAGACCCACCCGTTATATTTAAAAAAAAATGCGGCGTGCTTGTGGGGAATTGAACCTACGAGTCTATGGAGACATAAGGTGCTATTCTACCACTAGACCACTAATGTTTGTTGTGCATATTTATTATAACCATGAGTATAACCATGAATATAAAGCTTCATTATCATCCATTCATTTTAAAAATTTAAATTCTCCAAACAGAATGATACTTTATCCGAAAATAGTGATACTTTTTAGTAATAAATATGATAATTTTAAGGTGAACATTGATATTTTAATTTTTACATATTCAAAAAATAAGATTTTTTGATATACTCATTCTAGTCTCATAGGTAATGTTTTTACATTGAAAACCGATACTTATCTTGGAAATAGTGATAAATTTGATATTAAATATGATACTCTTATGATGGACAATGGCATTTTAAAATTTTAAATTCTCTGAATAAAAAGTAATGCTTTATCCGAAAATAGTGATACTTTTGAGTAAGAAATATGATAGTTTTAAGGTGAACATTATTCAAAAAATAAATTTTTTTGATGTACTCATTCTAGTCTCATTGCTAATGTTTTTTACCATTGAAAAACTAATACTTGTGCTGCAAATAGTGATACTTTTGATGTTAAATATGATACATTTGTGATACTTCAATCTAATGATTTTCTAATATACGACTGTATTGAAAACACATGATACTTTATCCCAAAAAATGGATACTTTTACTCATAAAAGTGGTACTTTTAACTCTGTCATATTTATTTTTCTTTTTTCACTATACTCAATTCATACTTCATGATTTATTTACAAAAAACATGATACTTTATCTCAAAAAATGGATATTTTTACTCATAAAAGTGTTACTTTAACTCTGTCTTATTTATTTTCCTTCGTGATTTAAAGTATCATGTTTTTTAATATAGTCACAAATTAGAAATGAAGGAAAGAAGAAAAAATAAAAAATAAATATGATATAGTTAAAGTAACACTTTTATAAGTAAAAGTATCCGTTTGTTGAGATAAAGTATCATACTT
Organism: Rehmannia glutinosa; assembly: GCA_016081115.2. Classification (NCBI taxonomy): domain Eukaryota; kingdom Viridiplantae; phylum Streptophyta; class Magnoliopsida; order Lamiales; family Orobanchaceae; genus Rehmannia; species Rehmannia glutinosa. Next base: position 73,734,050 of record CM071934.1, on the reverse strand, counting down.
CTTAATACGCTTAAAAACTAGGAACAAAAAAAGAGAAAAAAATAAAAACTAAATATGATGTAGTTAAAGTAACACCTTTATAAGTATCCATTTATTGAGATAATGTATCAAGATTTTTGAATAGACTTGGGTTCGATTCTTAGACTTTACATTTATGGGAATTTTTAATTTATTTTTAATTACCAAAGGCGTATTATTATACTAAAATTGTACAACAAGTACTAGTGGTGTAGTGGTAGAACATCACCTTAAGTCATTAAGGTTGCGATTTCAATTCCGCTACTGGAGCGATTTTTTTTTAAATAAGAGGTGCAACCCAGGGGTCAAGGGGCGTGGCTTGGGCAGGGGCCGGGCCGCGGGTTGGGCGTTGGGCTGGGGGGCACGGGTCGAGTCATGATCCGTCTTTTCGAATAGGATCCGTCGAAGACGGTCATACAGACACCTACTCATAAAATAAGGGAAATTACACAAAATACGTTGTTTTTGGTACCATTACCACACAATATGCTCCTATTACTCTTGTGCCTATTTTTTTTCTTTTGTACCTATTTTTTTTTTACGTTCCTTGCTATTTTTTGATTATTTTTATTTTTTTTTTTCGTTTTTTTTGTTCCTGCATTGTTTTATATGTTATATAAATTGTTTCGAGGTTGTTTAAATTTATTTTATTATTGTTTCTATGTTGTTCCTTTGTTGTTTCGATGTTTCAAAATAACTGTAACCTAATTTTTATGTTGTTTTTTATTCATATATTATTTTGTACATTGTTTCTATTATTTCTCGGTGTTGTTTTCTAATATTTTTAATGTAGTTCTAATAAGTTTTTGTTGTTTTCATGTAGTATTCAATGTGTAAATACAATTTTTACCTATTTTTAAGCTCTTTTATTCATGTTCCGCTTTAAATATTTTTTACGTTGTTTTGGGTTATTTTCATACCCTTTTAATGTTGTTCGATATTTTTTGTTGTTTCACCGAAGTTTTCGATTTTAAATACAATTTTTTACCTATTTTTATTAAAAGAAACATGTTTGAAACAATGTTGAAACAAAGCGTAAAATTTTCCGGGAATTTTTGTTGGAGCGTATTGTTGTGAAAAAAATAGCGGGGAGCGAATTTTGGTAAAATTTCACCGGAAGCGTAAATATAGGTAAAATTGCATTGGGAAGCGTAAAAGGCTGGTATTGACTTAAAAAAGGTGGGTATTTTTGTCATAAGCCCCATAAAATATTCATTTGGTGTGAGATTTGGTGTAATGGGTTGGAGATGGTTTTGACTAAATTACACTAAAACACCAAATTGGGTGTAGTTTTTGCACCAAATTTGGTGTTATGGTGTTTTAATTTAGAATTTCTCATAAAATTAAAATTCAATGTGTAAGGGAATTTTGATATTCAGTTGTCACTTTCTTTTTTCCAGGGAGACGTAGAACTGGGCGTCTGTGCTGCAGAACAAATATTGAAACTCGAACCTTACAATTCAAGTGCATGTATGATGGTCATTAACATTTTCGCATTGGCTGGGAAATGGAAAGAGGTGGCAAAATTGAGGCAACATATGACGGACACAGAAGCTGATATTAAGGGGAGAAGTAACTTATTTACAACACGGGACGAAATTCATTCAGAGGTTGATCAGATTTTGCCGATTGTTGAGTTATTGGCATCTGATATAGCGCGATATTATTTGAGATCGGAGGGATATTCAGATGTGTTGGAGTAAGTGTGTGTAACATCTTGTGGTTTAGAGAATTGATGTATATAATGTTGTTAATCAAGGAAGCATATTGTTAGATATGATTTTGAGGGACATGTTACTTCCATGTTTCCCTTTGCTGGATTTTTGCTGTTCATTTGGCCCGTTGTTTCCATTTTAAGTCCAATTTATCAAGACAAATATCCAAGCGGCTCTGAAGGGAGGAGATTTCATTTTTTGCATATTCGGTGATAACCCTGCATCGAATCGGGAAATTTTCTCTTTAAGGCCTTTTATTTGAGATTCCAAATCGTCCATATGGTGTTTTCCCGATTCAAAAGCCCGACGAGCAATTCTTCAATTTTTCTCTCGGGAGAGGGCCCATGCTACAATCTGTTAATGACCATCATACATGCACTTTATCAAGGTCTTAAAGTGTTTGCCCTGACTGTGCAAAAGGAATGAGCCAATTAGAAACACATCACCTTGTGTCGAAACCCGCAATGCTGGAATGCCATTTAATACGAGGAAAGGTCAACATCACAAAGGTTGCAAAAAAAGAAAAGACAAACCAACAAACACAAAGTGACATTTGAAATTAGCCTATCTTTTCAACGTGCAAAATTTCAAATGTGCACTATAAAAGACTGAGGAAGCTATTGAGAAAAGGTTACCTTGATTACCTGAACCACGAACGAACAAGCAATATCAAAGCAAGTAATCTGCAATATTCTCAAATCATTACAAGCAATTCCTCAAAGCCTAACACTTGAAGAAACTTGATCCAACACAAGCTGTGAAGGAGAGATAACTTCTACCAGTTGAAGAGAAAACTTTTGAATAACCATTATAGTTGAGGACTTCGTGATCAAATCCAAGAACTTGAGAAGTGAGCTGAAGTAGCAAGGCAGCTGCCTTGTGAAGAAGTTGAGTCGCAAGAGAAGCCAGCTGTGTGATCAAGGCTGTCTCCAGACTATTAACCGCTTTGTAAACTGATCTGTTACATAGTGGATTCCTCCAGGAGTTAGATAAGAGAGGATTAGAAGAATTACCCCATCTTCGAACCTCTATAAAATATTTGTGTCATTTACTTTCAGCAATTTACAGTCCTGCATATTTACTTATATCTGCTATTAGTAAACATTTACTATCCAATTGAAAAATAACTAAGTGTTAAACACTAAGGGTTTAAAACAAGCTTAAAACAAATCAAAGGGAGTTAAGTTTTCCACTGTTAAAAACTAAATCAGCCAAGTTAAGTATTTAGCTTAAGCAACCGAGTTATACTATCAACAACTGAAATGAGTGTGTTGAGTGGGTAACATAGCTCAATAGTCAACTTAGTTGTCCCTCAAGGACACAGCTTATTTGAGTCAACTATGTTGAATCATTTAAAAGGACTAACATCGAAAATTTGGTGAGGTTTATTCAACCCCCTCTTCTAAACCTTACATCACACCCCTTGGGACCTACAAGTGGTATCAGAGTGGTTGGTTCATTGAGCCTTCTGCAATGGTTACTGAACTAAATCTCTATCTTTTCAAAAGGTTTTAAACACTTGTGTTTCAAAGTCTTTCATTCTTTAAGCAAAGTTATTATCATGGAAGCAAATCTAACTCGCATTCCAATGTTCACTGTTGAAGAATTTGATGACTGGAAAATTTGTATGCAGGCTCATCTAACTGCATTACATGATGAAATGTGGCTTGTGATAGAGGATGGGCCACTGCAAATACTCAAAGTCATTACGGCTGTAAGAAGAGCAGCTGTAGCAGAGGGAGAAGAAGTTGTTTCTGAAGCAAGACCAGCCATGGTTGAAAAGCCAAGGACTGAATGGACAAATGAAGATAGAAAGAGATACAACCTGGATAATGTGGCCAAGGATATTCTCTACAAAACGTTGGACAAAGCCATTTTCAACAAAGTCAAATCTTGCAAATCTGCAAAAGAGAGTTGGGAAAAGCTGACCTTAATTTGTGAAGGATCAGAACAAATTAAGGAAAATAAATTAACTATTGCTTTTAAAAAAATTGAAAATTTTCAAATGCTTGCAGGTGAAACTCTGGATCAGCTGGATGCCAGATTTACTAAAATTACAAATGAGCTTTCAGCTCTTGGGAAAGAATATACACATAATTAATGGTGTATGAAGATTTTAAGAAACCTCCCAGCTGAATGGGAAATGAAGGTCATGGCCCTGAGACATTCAATGGACCTATCAAGAACATCTAACCATGAGCTATTCTCAGACCTCAAAGCCTATGAGTTTGAGCCGAGAAGGAAAGAGCAATAGTAAAGAGTTGTACCCAAGATACCGCATTGTTGGGCCATGAAGGGAAAAGAGCTGAGCCAAAAGAAGCCATAGGCCAGGAGGAGATTGCCCTGATGGTTAAAAGATTCAACAAGTTCTTCAATAAGAACTATAAAAGGAACAAAGGTGAAACCTCCAGAAGACATTCAACAAGGTAAGGGAAGACAAAGCCACGCAAAAGAGCCGAGCATCAAAGAGTTGATTATCGAGAGAGCCGATAATGAAAGAAGAACAGACAGAAATGGCCGATCGAGAGCGAGAACCTGTATTGGAATTGCAGACAACCAGGACATTTTGTTGTTTGCTGTTCCTATCCACCACTCAAGAAGTATATGAATGAAGAAGAAAGAAAAGTCTTCAGAGAAAGAAGACAGGAAAAGAAGAAAGCCATGTTGGGCTTGGTCATTGAGCGCCTAATCGCAAAGAGGCAAGAAACTCGGATAGTATTAAACCGACTACTCAAGTGATTCTGAGGAAGTGGCTATGATTTGCCTCATGGCCAAAGAACAAGATCAAGAAGATGAGGTACATTCTAATTCTTCTCATTCTGATTCAAGTTATAGTGACTGTGATACACACACTTCACCACCCACAGATCTTATGATTCATTTGGCAAAATGATGAAAGATTATGAACACATAAAGTCCTCACACACAATTTTAAATGAGGAGAACAGCCAGCTTAAAAGCCAAAACTCACAGCTGACTAAAGAGTTGAGTAATCTAAGTCACATAGTTGATGAGAACACTAAGCTAAAGGCTGAAAATGCCAAGATTATATCAGAGTTAGCTGCTACAAAAAAGTGGGAAAAAGATCTTAAAAATGTGATTGCCTCATTTATAAAAGCATCCAAATCATTGGATAAACTTATTATGAGTCAAAAGGAATGTGGAGGCAAGACAGGCATAGGATTTAATTCATTTGTGCATAGTCAAACTCCAAGAGTAATTTTGGAAAAGGGATCTTAAAGCAATGAAGCATTCCAAAAACCCAAAACACCAAATGTTGCACCCACATCAATTCCAAAGAACAATCAAAATCATACTGGCCTTGGTTATAAAGGGAAAGTAAAGAAGCCAGTTAAGTATGCTGAAAGGACATCTGAGAAGAAATTTAGACGAGTTCCTCAGCAAACTTCAAACAAAAAATCCTCTGTGAAAAGCAAATAGAGCTACGAGAAACCCCATAAATTTCATCAGAGAAATACATATGATGGGAATGGTAGAAACTATCCAAACTATGATGATTGGAATAATGTGAAATATCAACAAAGACCTATGGAATATAAGCTAAAATTGCAAATACCTAAACCTCAGCAAAGGTCATTCCAAAGGCAAAAGAGCTTTTATCAGCACACATATGCACCCAAGCACTACACTCAGAAATACCACAACTACCCCAAGAAAGCAATTGCTAAAACACACACACATGCATACATACAAAAGACACAGCTGTATGATCCTAAAACCCCCAAGCAATTTGCTAGTGAGCACTATGATTATGCCACTGATAGATGGCAACCTCTTAGAGTCAGACCATCTGGCTATAGGTTGGTTGGAACATCTTATAGACTAACCCCTAGACCTGATAAAGTATGGGTGCCTAAAAATTTATTTCCTTGATTGCGGGTTCAAAGAACAATTGAGTGCCAAAGAACCTGGTACATGGATAGTGGATGTTCCATATATATGACAGAAAAAAAAACCTGTCAAGATTCAAGGAGATTAGAGTTGCAAAATTTATATTTGGAGGAAATGAAGCTCCAAGGGAAATAAAAGGCACGGGATCCATCAAGAAAAATGAATTGGAAATCACAGATGTTGCTTATGTTGAAAGCCTCAACTTCAACCTGCTAAGTATCAGCCAACTCTATGACAAAGGCTACAATGTAGGATTCAACATGGGGATATGACAAATAAAAGATGATGAATACAATGAAATAGTGCTGCAAGGGTCAAGGCAAAAGAATATGTATGTGGTAAATTAGTGTATTGCTACACCAAATGCATGTCTACTAGAAAAGAGCTCACCAATCAAGTTGGTTGTGGCACAAGAAGCTGAGTCATCTTAACTTCAAGACAATCAACAAGCTTGCAAGGAGTCATCTAATAAAAGGATTGCCAGACTCTGTATACAAGAAATAAAGTGTATGTGATGCATTCCAGATGGGAAAGCAAATCAAATCATCATTCAAGGATAAGCCAATTCCTTCTTCAACAAGGATATTGCATTCGTTGCATATGGATTTATTTGGACCAGCTTAATCCAAAAGCATCCGTGGAAAGAAATAAACCTTAGTGGTGGTGGATGATTATTCAAGATATACATGGACAATTTTCATGTGTAGAAAGAAGGAAACTTTGTAGAAGTTACCTCAGCTGATGAAAAGAGTTCAAAATGAGAAGAGTCAAACCATTATAGAGATAAGATTTGACAGGGGTATTGAGTTTGTCAATGGGATTATAACTCAGTATTGTGTTGAAAATGGTTTGCTCATGAGTTATCACCGCAAGGACTCCACAAAGAAATGGGGTAGTGAAAGAAAGAACAAAACTCTCAAGGAAGCTGCAAGGACCATGTTAGTCAAGTTGGATTGCCTAAGAGATTTTGGGTCAAGCCTTAAATACAACATACTATACTCAAAATAGATGCATGATTAACGGAAATCGACCAAGACTCCTATGAGATTTGGATATGTAGAAAGCCAAATGTTGGATATTTCAGTATATTTGGATGTAAATGTTTCATCCACAATAATGGCAAGGATAATTTGAATGCTTTTGATGCTAAAGTTGATGAAGGTATCTTTTTGGGATACTCAGCTGAGAGTAAAGCCTATAGAGTGCTGACATATTCACAAAGCCTTTATGTGAATCAAGGTTTGAAGAGCTCAAGAATGGGTTACGGTTAATCGAGTTGATTTAGGTCACTTAGAAGACTCAATCAACAGAGATAGAAGAAGAGAGAATGGAAAATGAGCAAGTTTCACATTTTAGTCAAGTGAAACAGCCTAGTTGGGAAGTCAGCTGTATCGATTTAGCTAATAGCTGAATGATGCTATGTGAAGAGAGAAGCAGAGTTAAGTCACTTTGGAAGAAAGATGAATCATTTACGAGCTAAGCAACAAAAACACATTCATTTTATTTGAGCAAAAATGGTTTTAAGGATGACGTCAGCGTAATTCTGACTGTCAGTACAAAAGTTGCACAGTAAACCATATGATTGGATACCAAAACCAGTAGAAATTGGACAAATATACGCTCTGCAACGTATGCACCAATTCTTGCTCCATGAATCACGGCGCAACAGATTGCTGATCGCAATACAATTCTCCATCCCAACAAATAACGCAAAACAGAAGAAAGGCATAGATATCAGGAAAAAAATTGACAGAAATAATGGACTTCTCGAGAGAAAAATTCAAACTCCAGATCAAGAGGAAGAAGAAGGTTAAACCAGGTAACAACAACACGATCTATTTATCTGAATCTGAGAAAACCTTGTTTCAATCAGTATCATGATTTTACAGATTAAAAATTAGAATTTAATTTGTATTGGATGAAATTGACATTGAATTGAACAAGGAATTTTGCATGAGAATTCCAACAACCTGACAGTTTTGAGCTTAAAAATACTTATTTTGTTCGAATTGTAATCCAAAATTCTACAAAATTTGCTTCTCGTGAATACCTACAAAAAAATCGTGTGAATCTAAAAAGTCTGTATGCAATACATTACATAATTGTTTCACATATGTTTCTTTGTAGTTTCACAATTGTTTCTAGTGGCAATGATTCGCCTAATACATCACATTGCTTCTTGCCGTACATGAAACATTGTTTCATACATGTTTCATTTATGTTTCTTATATGTTTCACATAGCCAACTTTTCATTGAATTCCACAGTTGCATGGAGAAAATCCCAGCTGTGGTATACCACAATGGACAATGAGAAGAAAATAGAGAGTATACCAACTTTGAGATAACAAGAATACTGATTTCAATGGACTGCACATTCAGCACCCTAAAAGAAATCTTGGAACAACAAATTCAATTCAGAAAATTTGAGCTTACTTGTTCATCATCGACTACGAGAAATGGACACGACTCCACCGCCGCACCAAAAGATACTTTGTATTGACTTCCAACATCGTAGAATTATCAATGCAACAATTGTAGCGGGAAAAACCTACTAGTAACAACTTTGCTAGAGTACGTGAGATCTTTAGTTCAAGATTGGGCATGCAGACATCGAAATGAAACAAGGTCAACATTTACGAGGATGACAAAAAAAAAAGTTGAAGAGTATATGGGGAAAAACCACATCATTTCTCTCAATTTAAAAGTAATTTACGACAAACTTTTATCCCATGATCCCCTGTTTCACAATTGTTTCTTACATGTTTCATTTATGTTTCATGTGAAGAAATCAAATGATTTTATCATTAAAATCATAGAGGCGACAAAACATTTGTTCGGGCCTTGAAAAAGGACTTGCACATGCAACAAGTTTCAAATGGATGAAATTCATTGCACAACATGTTATAGCAAGTACTAAAAGAATTAAATGAAGACATGTATCAATACTTCTGGATACTACATGAAAGAAACAATGGAAGCGACTTATTTAGAAACAAGATATCCAATCCCACATATTGTAAATAAAAATAGTCGATAACAATCCGCACTTAGAAAGCTAATCAAATACAAATAGTTCCATACTACTAAAAATACCAAACTCAAATATATTGTTCAAATGATTACACCATCATTAAGATTTACGTAACAACAATTCTCTAAAATCATTAGGAAGTGGAGGCGAATCTCTATATCGTTATCATCATCATCACCATTTTGCAGCTTCAACTTAGCATGATTGTGAAGCACATGACTGAACCTTGCTTGTTCATTTTCTAACTCAAACGCTTCAATGTCCATAGCCTTTGCAATAATAAAGTGCTCGGCATAACAAGCAACAAAAAACCCTACATTCACTACAAAAGAAATAACAAACATACACATTCAGATAGATAACACAACAAATCAAAAATCAAAAATAAAAAAAAGAACAAATAAATGGAAATACATAGCAATATCGGGTTTCCTGAAAGCCTCAAGTTGCTTATCAGTTAATTAGTTCTTCAAATTTTTTATAACATCAAAAGAGAACCTAATATATATTCGAGCAGTATACCAGTCCTTAGGATCAATAACATATTTGAAACCCCAGAAACAATAAAGAAACAAAACAGAAACAAACAAGAAACACGAAATCAACAAGCACTTCAACTAAAATACATAAAAGAAGAAAATAAACCTAAAATAAACAACTGCGAAACAACATCGAAACAAACAAAAAACTTCAAATCACAAAATAATAAAGGAACATAGAAAAATCATGCATCAGCAACATCAGATTCTGCAAAAGAAACAATCTTCTTTTTCGAAGCTTTTGACACCAATCTTGGATTTTACAGTTTTAGAAGGCGCTTTTACCTCTGAAACCGCTTCGTCCTCAACAATATTTTTGACTTTCCTCTTCTTCAAAGCCATTGAACCAGCAATACCCTTCTGAAATTTCCTCTTTCTCGAAGAATCGGTGCTTCCAACTTCAAGAACTTATCGAAGAGCCTTTTATGAGGAGAATTTTTAGGAGCCATTAAAACAACTAACAAACATGAGGACCCGGAAGGACTAAACTGAAAAAAAGGTAATAAACATGAAGAGGTACCCACGATCAACCAGGGAATAACAAAAAAATGGGGTCTCTTCTTGTACGAGATTCGATGAATAACGTGAAAAAAAAATTGCCCTAGCTTTAGAACGTAAAAATCAAGAAGATGGGTAGAAATGTGAAGAGGTAAGAACAGTAGGGTATTTTTGTCATGGGATGGACCGGGTGGGGTATTTTAGCCATGAGATAGTATTTTTGTCTTTTTTAAAACTTAAGGGTATTTTGTGTAATTTTCTCTAAAATTAGTGTGGGTCATAAGTACAACTAATGCAACTGCTCGCAACCTGGGGAAAATTGTAGCTTTAGTCGGCTAACTTTACCCTATCAGACTTTTGGTCCAAGAACTTGTCAAAATATAGTCTTAGTCCATCAACTTTTATTTTTTAGCACATTACATCCGATCTTGACAGAAAAAAACACAAAAGTTGCTTAATTTGTGACTAGTCTTCAAATAGTCTTTGACATGTATAGAAATTTGGGGATTTATGAAATTTGGAGGAAAATGTCCTATATGGTATATGAAGATGAAAAAGCTTGTATGTTTTCCCACCTAGTTTTTTTAAATAAATTAAAAACTTTTAATTCAACTTTAGGTATCATTATCTTAGATTAACCGATGTATATAATTTTCCCCCAGAGTTTGCAATTTCAACCATGTTTCACTTTAACACGAACTGCAGCTTATGATATATTCAATCCTACTTGAAGAGGATATTGAGCAACTTGTGTACATTTCTACAGTACTCATGATATTCATGCATTTTATTAAAATCTCACTTACAGTTGGCTTACAAAAATTGATGATGAATATTAATGTTTATATTGTTCGATTTAATGTCTAGGTCCCAAGTTATGAGAGTATATGCAGATGTGTCCCCGTAGTAATGTTCATTTTTGTAATTATATGTCCATCATACAACCTCATTGTTTAAAATTGATCCTTCATTGATGTAACTCTACTATGATCTATGCGAAAAGGAATAGCACATTAAAAAGAAGTCGCTTTAACGTCTTTATCCTCTTTAGCTATTTCTTTCCAAGTGCATACCGTAGTTTGTTATTTGTATAAAGATTTTGTATGAACTCTCGTAAAAATGTACTCTGTTGTGTAGTGAATTTGGTGAGTAAATGTGAGCAGATGAGTTTCGGAGAGTTACGATGCAATTTTCGCTACGAAGGATAATTTGGCATATCCACTCGGTAGTTCGTTGGTTGTCGCCAAAACCGTACAATGCATGACGACGATTGGATGGCCATTGGAAAGACAATATTTATGACTAACGTTGATAAGATGATTACACAACACTTCTTTTCATAAAAGTCAACTGATTGGATCTCACTAACTTTGTGTTATAAAATATATCTTCTTATCCTAACTAGATCATTTTTTGCCCTTGTGAAAGGTTGTCAAAATGCTTAAATTTTTGCAAGAAACTTCATTAGATAGTGATGATCGTATAAGGTCTTCCTTGTTATTCTGTATGTTAACAACACTTACATCTTTTAAACTTTTAATGCAAATCCTCAAGCTAATGTATGCTTGATTCATTAATATTGTTGAAACAAGGGGAGCAGGAAGCTTACTAGTGATTGGCTCCATGTGATAGTCGAGAATGAGGCAGAAGAGGATTGATTAATTAAAAACAAAGTGTAATATTTTCAGTAGTTTATTTTGTTTTGTTAGACACGTCTATTCCCAATTTGTTACTCAGACGAAATATATTCTAGTTTTGTTATTCTGGACTGTAAATAGAGAGATATTTTATTTAAAAGTTTTGACCATGATTTTGTTTAATTGAGTCCTCTAATTTATGGACTAAAAAATGTCACTAATTTTTGGGTTGGATTTTTATTTCTGGTCTGGATTTTTATTTTGCAGGGACGTCGAAAATTGTAAAAAATGTATTTATTAAAAAAAATAGGCATCGGTTATTGTTATGAACTGATTCCCAAATTGACTTTATCGTCGGTTGTTTGTGGAAAACAGATGCTTTTGGTGAACATTATGCATCGGTTTTTGCTTAGCAATGATGCCTATTATTACTTTAGGCATCAATCAAATCGGTGCCTATACATGTGATTATAAGCATCGCTTTATAAGCATCGTCGTTGGAACCGATGCTTAAAGTCGTTTACAACCGATGCAAATAGTAAATTTTGTATGTGGTGTTCAAAATTTGTCAAGACAATTATGGTAAAAACTAACAAAAACATGTTCTTGTGGCGGATGAGATCTTCTATTCCAAAATCATGTTTCATCTCTTATTCTATTGGGGGAAAATGGTAATTAATTAATGAATATATAATTCAATTTGTATATGTTTATCTAATATTAATTACCCAATGGGATTATAACTCAAAGTATTGTGTTGAAAATGGTATTGCTCATGAGTTATCACCGTGCAAGGACTCCACAGAATGGGGTAGGCGAAAGAAGGAACAAAACTCTCAAGGAAGTCGCAAGGACCATGTTAGTCAAGTTGGATTGCCTAAGAGATTTTGGGTCAAGCCTTTAAATACAAAGATACTATACTCAAAATAGATGCATGATTAACAGGAAATTGACCAAGACTCCCTATGAGATTTGGATAGGTACAAAGCCAAATGTTGGATATTTCAGTATATTTGGATGTAAATGTTTCATCCACAATAATGGCAAGGATAATTTGAATGCTTTTGATGCTAAAGTTGAGGAAGGTATCTTTTCGGGATACTCGAGAGTAAAGCCTATAGAGTGCTGACATATTCACAAAGCCTTTATGTGAATCAAGGTTTGAAGAGCTCAAGAATGAGTTACGGTTAATCGAGTTGATTTAGGTCACTTAGAAGACTCAATCAACAGAGATAGAAGAAGAGAGAATGGAAAATGAGCAAGTTTCACATTTTAGTCAAGTGAAATGACCTAGTTGGGAAGTCAACAGACGATTCACTAATAGTCGAATGATGCTATGTGAAGAGAGAAGCGAGTTAAGTCACTTTGGAAGAAAGATGAATCATTTACGATCTAAGCAACAAAAACGCATTCATTTTATTCGAGCAAGAATGTTTTTAAGGATGACGTCGCGTAATTATGACTCACAAGACAAAAGCCGCACAAGAAACCATATGATTGGATACCAAAACCAGGGTAGAAAATTGGACAAATATATGCTCGCAACGTATGCACCAATTCTTGCTCCATAAATCACGGCAATGTGATTGCCGATCACAATACAATTCTCCATCCCAACAAATAACGCAAAAAGCAAGAAAGCGAGATATCGGAAAAAAAGCTGACGAAATAATGTATTCTCGAGAGAAAAATTCAAACTCCGGATCAAGAGGAAGAAGAAGGTTAAACCAGGTAACAACAACACGATCTATTTATCTTAATCGAGAAAACCTTATTTCAATCAAGATTATCATGATTTTACTGATTAAAAATTAGAATTTAATTTGTATTGGATGAAATTGACATTGAATTGAACAAGGAATTTTGCATGAGAATTCCAACAACCTTGTGATTTTGAGCTTAAAAATACTTATTTTGTTCGTATTATAATCCAAAATTCTACAAAAATTGCTTCTCGTGAATATCTACAAAAAAATCGTGTGAATCTAAAAAGTCTGTATGCAATACATTACATAATTGTTTCACATATGTTTCTTTGTAGTTTCACAATTGTTTCTAGTGGCAATGATTCGCCTAATACATCACATTTCTTCTTGTCGTACATGAAACATTGTTTCATACATGTTTCATTTATGTTTCTTATATGTTTCACATAGCCAACTTTTCATTGAATTCCACAGTTGCATGGAGAAAATCCCGGTGTGGTATACCACAATGGACAATGAGAAGAAAATAGAGAGTATACCAACTTTGAGATAACAAGAATACTTGATTTCAATGAACTCGCACATTTAGCACCTAAAAGAAATCTTGGAACAACAAATTCAATTCAGAAAATTTGAGCTTCCTAATTCATCATCGACTACGAGAAATGGACACGACTCCACCTCGGACCAAAAAATACTTTGTATTGACTTCCAACATCGTAGAATTACCGAATGCAACAATTGTAGAAGGAAAAACCTACTAGTAACAACTTTGCTGGAGTACGTGAGATCTTTAGTTCAAGATTGGGCATGCGGACATCGAAATGAAACAAGGTCAACATTGACGAGGATGACAAAAAAAAAAAAGGTTGAAGAGTATATGGGAAAAACTACATCATTTCTCTCAATTTAAAAGTAATTTACGACAAACTTTTATCCCATGATCCCCTGTTTCACAATTGTTTCTTACATGTTTCATTTATGTTTCATGTGAAGAAATCAAATGATTTTATCATTAAAATCATAGAGGCCGACAAAACATTTGTTCTGGGCCTTGAAAAAGGACTTGCACATGCAACAAGTTTCAAATGGATGAAATTCATTGCGCACATGCTATAGCAGTACTAAAAGAATTAAATGAAGACATGTACCAATACTTCTCGGATACTACATGAAAGAAACAATGGAAGCGACTTATTTAGAAACAGTATATCCAATCCCACATATTGTAAATAAAAATAGTCGATAACAATCCGCACTTAGAAAGCTAATCAAATACAAATAGTTCCATACTACTAAAAATACCAAACTCAAATATATTGTTCAAATGATTACACCATCATTAAGATTTACGTAACAACAATTCTCTAAAATCATTAGGAAGTGGAGGCAGAATCTCTATATCGTTATCATCATCATCACCATTTTTCAAACTTCAACTTAGCATGATTGTGAAGCACATGATCAACCTTGCTTGTTCATTTTCTATCTCAAACGCTTCAACGTCCATAGCCTTTGCAATAATAAAGTGCTCGGCATAACAAGCAACAAAAAACCCTACATTCACTACAAAAGAAATAACAAACATACACATTCAGATAGATAACACAACAAATCAAAAATCAAAAATAAAAAAAAGAACAAATAAATGGAAAATACATAGCAAAAGCGGGTTTCCCTGAAAGCCTCAAGTTGCTTATCGCTTAATTAGTTCTTCAAAATTTTTATAACATCAAAAGAGAACCTAATATATATTCGAAAGCAAGATACTAGTCCTTAGGATCAATAACATATTTGAAACCCTTAAAACAATAAAGAAACAAAACAAAAACAAACAAGAAACACGAAATCAACAAGCACTTCAACTAAAATACATAAAAGAAGAAAATAAACCTAAAAGAAACAACTGCGAAACAACATCGAAACAAACAAAAAACTTCAAATCACAAAATAATAAAGGAACATAGAAAAATCATGCATCAGGAACATCAAATTCTCGCAAAAGAAACAATCTTCTTTTTCAAGCTTTTGACACCAATCTTGGATTTTACGCTTTTAGAAGACGCTTTTACCTGCGAAACCGCTTCGTCCTCAACATTATTTTTTACTTTCCTCTTCTTCAAAGCCATTGAACCAGCAATACCCTTCTGAAATTTCCTCTTTCTCGAAGAATCTGGTGCTTCCAACTTCGAAGAACTTATCAGTAGCCTTTTATGAGGAGAGTTTTTAGGAGCCATTAAAACAACTAACAAACATGAGGGACCTGGAAGGATTAAAACTGAAAAAAAAGGTAATAAACATGAAGAGGTACCCACGATCAACCAGGGAATAACAAAAAATGGGGTCTCTTCTTGTACGAGATTCATGAATAACGTGAAAAAAAAAAAAAAACCGCCCTAGCTTTAGAACGTAAAAACTGAAGAAGATGGGTAGAAATGTGAAGAGGTAAGAAACAGTAGGGTATTTTTGTCATGGGATGGACCGGGTGGGGTATTTTAGTCATGAGATAGTATTTTTGTCTTTTTTAAAACTTAAGGGGTATTTTGTGTAATTTTCTCTAAAATTAGTGTGGGTCATAAGTACAACTAATGCAACTGCTCAAGAACCTGGGAAAATTGTAGCTTTAGTCGACTAACTTTACCCTATCGACTTTTGGTCCAAGAACTTGTCAAAATATAGTCTTAGTCCATCAACTTTTATTTTTAGCACATTGCATCCGATCTTGACAAAAAACAAAAAGTCGCTTTAATTTGCTGACTAGTCTTCAAATAGTATTGACATGTATAGAAATTTGGGGATTTATGAAATTTGGAGGAAAATGTCCTATATGGTATATGAAGATGAAAAAGCTTGTATGTTTTCCCACTTAGTTTTTTTTAAATAAATTAAAAACTTTTAATTCAACTTTAGGTATCATTATCTTAGATTAACCGATGCATATAATTTTCCCCAGACAGTTGCAACTTCAACCATGTTTCTTTTTAACACGAACTCAGCTTATGATATATTCATCCCTACTTGAAGAGGATATTGAGCAACTTGTGTACATTTCTACAGTACTCATGGTATTCATGCATTTTATTAAAATCTCACTTACAGTTGGCTTACAAAAATTGATGATGAATATTAATGTTTATATTGTTCAGTTTAATGTCTAGGTCCTGTTATGAGAGTCTATGCAGATGTGTCCCTGTAGTAATGTTCATTTTTTGTAATTATATGTCCATCATACAACCTCAATGTTTAAAATTGATCCTTCATTGATGTAACTCTACTATGATCTATGCGAAAAAGGAATAGCACATTAAAAGATGCTTTGCTTAACGTCTTTATCCTCTTTAGCTATTTCTTTCCAAGTGCATACCGTAGTTTGTTATTTGTATAAAGATTTTGTATGAACTCTCGTAAAAATGTACTCTGTTGTGTAGTGAATTTGGTGAGTAAATGTGAGCGGGATGAGTTTCGGAGAGTTACGATGCAATTTTTCACGCTACGAAGTATAATTTGGCATATCCACTCGAGAGTTCGTTGGTTCTTTGCCAAAACCGTACAATGCATGACGACGATTGGATGGACATTGAAAGACGATATTTATGACTAACGTTGATAAGATGATTACACAACACTTCTTTTCATAAAAGTCAACCGATTGGATCTCACTAACTTTGTGTTATAAAATATATCTTCTTATCCTAACTAGATCATTTTTGCCTTTGTGAAAGGTTGTCAAAATGCTTGAATTTTTGCAAGAAACTTCATTAGATAGTGATGATCGTATAAGGTCTTCCTTATTCTGGTATGTTAACAACACTTACATCTTTTAAACTTTTAATGCGTCCTCAAGCTAATGTATGCTTGATTCATTAATATTGTTGAAACAAGGGGAGCGGGAAGCTTACTAGTGATTGGCTCCATGTGATAGTCGAGAATGAGGCGAAGAGGATTGATTAATTAAAAACCAAGTGTAATATTTTCAGTAGTTTATTTTGTTTTTGTTAGACACGTCTATTCCCAATTTGTTAGTCGACGAAATATATTCTAGTTTTGTTATTCGGATCAGTAAATAGAGAGACATTTTATTTAAAAGTTTTGACCATGATTTCGTTTAATTGAGTCCTCTAATTTATGGACTAAAAAATGTCACTAATTTTTGGGTTGGATTTTTATTTAAGTCCGGATTTTTATTTTGCGGGGGCGTCGAAAATTGTAAAAACATGTATTTATTAAAAAAATAGGCATCGGTTATTGTTATGAATGATTCCCAAATTGACTTTATGCGTCGGTTGTGTGTGGAAAAGCGATGCTTTTGGTGAACATTATGCATCGGTTTTTTTGCTTAGCAATGATGCCTATTGCTTACTTTAGGCATCAAAAACGGTGCCTATACATGTGATTATAAGCATCGCTTTATAAGCACCGCCGTTGGAACCGATGCTTAAAGTCGTTTACAACCGATGCAAATAGTAAATTTTGTATCGGGTGTTCAAAAATTTGTCAAGACAATTATGGTAAAAACTAACAAAAACATGTTCTTGTGGCGGATGAGATCTTCTATTCCAAAATCATGTTTCATCTCTTATTCTATTGGGGAAAAATGGTAATTAATTAATGAATATATAATTCAATTTGTATATGTTTATCTAATATTAATTACCCAATGGGCTCTTAATCAATAAAACGGCCCAATGGTGTCTTGAATCGCTCATAGGCCAATTTCTCTTACGCGAATGGCCCATAGGCCAAATTCTCTTATACGGCCACGTGGCCCATGCCCAGTATAAAAAAGTCTCTCCTATTATCTATAAATTAATTATTTGAGAATCCTCCTATGCATTATTATTCAAAAGATTCGTTTGTTGTTTATTCTCTCGTTCACTTCCGACTTAAGTGTCGGAGGGGCCTCCTTGGGACAACTCCGGGGCCTTCTAACATTTGCGCATGTATGCGAGGCAAGTTTTTAATCAAAGGATATTCCAGCTATCGGAGAAGTAGACGAGAAGACTTCCTTTTGGTAAGAGGATTGACGTGAAAACTTCCCTCCCGGGAAGAGGATTTTGCAAACCAGTTGACTTGGAGTGTTTTGCCTTAAAGAGCAAAGATCATTTTGGAGCCGTGTGTGGGAATACAACCAAAGTACACGAAGATGCAAACTCCATTGCCAAAGACGTAAGTTGGATCTCAAGTCGCAGCCATGGCGCTAGAGACTAGCATGAAGGAAGACCACCAAGACGGCGAGAGACTAGTGACCATTCCATCGAAAGGGCGCCGCCTCCGCTCGGTGAAGAATTTTATCTAACCAAGGAAACTCTCGAATCTGTTAGAAGAAGCTATCGGGAATGACTTAAGATATCAAGTAGTGGTGGGCTGTGGGAGCACCATCCCGTGCTCCACCCGCTTTAAGGAGCTTGACCTAGAAGGACAAGGAAAAAGTGATGAAGGACGCGACAAGAGCCAATGAGCCTTGAATCATTAGCAAGAAATCACTTCGAAGAAAGGGAGCCCATTGAGCCATGATATCCTCGACGAGCGGCTACCCCGGGAATGAGGACATCTAATCTCCCGAGAATATGATGGAACCGAGATCCCTAAGTGCATTTGAACAAGTTTTATCTTTGACGGACCAGTGAGATGATGACGATGCCACCTACCGCAAAGCCTTTCTAAGTACCCTAACCAAGCAAGCCCGTGGCTTGGTTCGATCGGCTCCGGAGGACTCTATTACTATGATGCACAAGTTCACGTAGGATTTCATGCAATAGTTCTCCATCAACAAGGAAAACCACGAGACCATCGCAAATCTATTCCAAAGTGTAAGGTGGGAGAGACTTTACGCAATTCCATGGGACAACTCGTGGAGACCGTAAATGAAGTAACCAACATCTAGCAAGAGACCTTGACAAGTATTCAATAGCGTGTCTCCCTCCAAGAGCGTGCTCATGGCGTGTCGAAAGAAAGGTCTCTCCCCACTCTAGGAAAAATCTCCCAATACGGTAGAGCACCCGGCGGAGAGGATGAAGCAACATAGCCACCAAGAAGGAATAAGCATAAGGCCAAGAAGGTTCTCGGAATCAGCCTCAAAGCCGTAAAGAAGTTTAGGATAAGTAATAATTCCCTTGAATGCACTTTGTTATCGAAGGTACTAGCCACCACTCGGAGACAAAAAATCATAGAGCCACCGCGGAGATGAGAGACAGTTTTGATGACATTGGTCCAAAGATTTTTGTTAGTTCCAATATGATAAGGGACACACAACCGAGACTTACATCCATTGAGATTCACCATCGAAACATTAATTCAGCCGCAATATGGACTTCGGACATCATCACATTGAAAATACTTTGCCCCGCAATATGGACTTCGGACATCATCTCCTGGATTGGTCTCAAATCATTTCAGCCGCACTTCCCCTTTAACCGAGACTCGCCGAGGAGGACAAGATAAGTAGCATTACTTGGGACATAGGGACTATTCGAAACATAGACAGACAACAATGAAGATGAAGTGAATTCTCCTAGCCAACCGAGAAAAGGCATTAAACCTCCATGAGAGTCACAGATCTCCTTAACTCCCGCCTACACCAGTTCTTCTCGGCCTCCCGACGGCCTTCGTATGTTTTGTTTATTGTTTTCGTTTATCTCTACCCAAAATGCCTTAAACATTTATTTATATTTTAGTCTTGTTCGCCCGACGAGCGTAGAGAGCTTCATCATTATAATGAATAAAAGCACTTTCACGTTTGTACTCCGATGTCGTCAATGCAGTTAATGGCCACATATGTCCAAGGTCAATGACAATTTAGATGCTCTAATCAACAAACCCCGGATATGACAATTTAGATGCGATTAATGCTCTAAAGTCGTGGATGGGAGGGGCCTCCTCATAGGGATCCTCATAAATATCATCCTCGGCTATGACGTTGGAGGGGAAGGCCTCACCCGACTAAGACCCCCGGTGGGATGACCCCTTCCAGCTAAGACCCCGAGATGGGAGGGGCCTCCTCATGCGCAGTCCTAGTAATTCACCTCCCAGACTAAGATCCCGGAGGGGAAGGCCCCACCCAGTTAAGATCCCGAGTGGGATGACCCCTTTCGGCTAAGACCCCGGATGGGAGAGGCCTCCCCATGGAGGTTCTAGTAAATCACCTCCGGCTAAAACCCGGAGGAAAGGCCTCACCTGGCTAAGACCCCGAATGGGATGACCCCTTCCGTCTCAGCTCCTGAATGTGAGGGGCCTCCTCATGGAGGTCCTAGTAATTCACCTCCTCCAGTGAAGACCTCAAAGGGTGCCTCCTCCAGGCTCCGAAAAAGCGCCCTATGAACCGCATGAGGGCGCCTACTCGGGCTTTGGAAGAACATCCCGCAAAATATAATTCTCTGGGAAAGAACGACGCAAAAACTCTAACACACCGGGGTAAAAATCAAAAGCGATAAAGTGAAGCTAGAGAAGAATTTCAAAAGTGAGTCCTGCCCGAGCCTGTAAGGCCGCCCTCTCCAAACTCCGTAAGGGCGCCCTCAAGGAGTATTGGGATGGCACACATTTACCTTAAATATAAGTATTCCTGGATGTTCTGAAAAAATCAAGACTTCCCTCCGAAAGGAAAATCCAACTCAACGTGGAACAAGAACAAGTCTTCTACGAGAAAGAAGTTATATCAAAGCACTAAATAAAGCATGGCGAGACAAAGCAAATATGCATAAGGAAGGTGGAAGGTCATTCATTGCCCACCGGGCAAATGTAACATCTCAAGACCGAACGAGAAATATCCAAAATACATAAGGAAAATATCCAAGTGCATAAAGAGAATATCCAAATACGTAAAGCAAGCCTAAACAGGTGGGCATGAGTCAATAGCCATTAGGCCAAGAAATAAACTATCACAACTCAAGCGGGCGCCTCATCTCCATTAGCGAAGATTAGCCTCTCTAGGCTCATCTCCAATGCCACCAAGATCATCGGGAAGATCCGCAAAGTCCTCGACCTATCCCTCCTCTTCATTAGAAACGTCACATTTCAATATGCCAATAAACTCACCGGAAGCCTTCTCACTCTACCGTAGAAGTCTCCGGCAATGGCGCACCGTCTTATCATAGAAGGATCATGACTCTCTCATCATGTCGAACGATAGGACATGGAACCCTCATAGGCCTCGAATCGAACTAGACCTCTTTTTCGCCAACAACTCAATACCGGGGAGACTAGAAGAACAACTCACCCTCCCGGCGGGAAGGGCGCCTATCACTCTCCTAGGGAGAAGGGCGCGACCTATCACCCTAGGGAGAGGGTACTCGAGCCATCGCTAGCAGAGATTTCCCCTTGGCCTTGTCCTTTCCCATCTTCTTAAAGGCTATCAACTCTGCAATGTTGTATCTCTCTTTACCCGAAAAAGCAGAATGAAGCAATATCAAAAATTGAAGCGCTTAAAAAGTACAAGTAAAGAGAGAAGCAATGTAAAGAAGTCAAGTAAAATGGGATACCGAAGAATTCCCTAACATTCAAAAGATTCTTACACAAACCCCGAGAACAATAAACTTCTGTCATCTCCTTCGAAGAAGTGGGAGTGCATTGGGTAGTCATAACCTCCAAAATCCACTTGTGAGGAAGCTATAAACCATTATCCCTCACATAGAAGAAATCCTCCTTCCATAACCCACTAGGAGAAGAAAGTCCCTTAAAACTTGCATTGGGATGCGGGAAGAAGTGGAAGAAGGTTTCACCAGAGACTTTCTCGGCATAGAACAAAGAATGAAACCCCTCTACATCGGAATCAAGCCCAATCGCCGTGTAGCATGCTGATAACCTCTTAAACATGCATAGGCCTTGGGAATCAACTGACCAACACATGCTCCCATAGATCTAAGGATCACGATTACGAAAGTGTCTGGAGGAAGCACAAAGCATAGAAAAGTCAAAAAGTACACCATGATGAAGCTCTCGGGTGGATGAGTGAGCATGCTCTTTGCCCAAACCCTGGGGCCAACATCACAAATGCTTGAAGGAAGCTTTAGCAACCTACAAAGACAAAGGAGGAAACTCGACTGACCAACTCTATCGGGACAAGCGCCGAACTACCGGGGAGGAGGTCTATCTTGATACATTGTGGGGCGGACTTCTTCATGTCTATATTTTTTAGACTCCGCCTCATAAAACTCATCACTTGAGCTTGACAACCGACCTTGGGTTGAACATTTAAAGTAGAGCTTAAAGCATTAGATATGTACTACCCATACGAACGAGGTGCATCTTCTTTTAAGTGCCCATTACATAGAAATTCTTAAAGGCTAAGCATATTTGTCTGGAGTAGACATGGGATAGGTGACCCCCTGGTAAGCAATTTTTAGGGAGCGCATGAGTGAGGACAAAGCGCACTAGAAAAATATTTGTGTTGATTTGTGGGGAAAATCATAAATCCGGTAAGCACTTTCGGTCCAATAGTTTGAAATATACAAAAACTCGGGAGACGTGAAAATCCGCGAAAAACAAGGGGCGCATCCTTGGGCCACCCGAGGAGGGCGCCAATGTGGCGCCCTCAACAGCCCAAGGTGCTCTCATCCCTCTCTCTCGCTTGACACACTCCACTACTCACTCCAAATCTCCATGGATTCTCACCTAAACTCTCACCTCACCTCTCACCTCAACTTTCAAGAAATTTTCTAAGTCTTCTACAAAGAAAAATATCAAAGTTGAAAGGTAGAGAGAAAAATTTACCTTTGGAGGACATGGTCACAAGCTCTTCTTCAAAGTATTCCTATGAAAAGTGGTCAAAGATTTTCCAAAGACAAGCGAAGATATACAATAGGACAAACCAAATATTTCTATATCGATTAGCTCCCGCATTGTTTCATCCCTTCACAATACCGGGATTAGGGGGCTTATTTTGGGGGCAAAAATGGTATTTAATTAGTAATATATAATTCAATTTTATATATGTTTCTTTAATATTAATTGCCCAATGGACTTTTAATACATAAACCGCCCAATGGTGTCTAGGACTTGCCTATATGTTGATTTCTCCTACGCAGACTAGCCAAGAGGCTAAATTCTCTGACACGGCCGACGGGGCCATTTTCTAGGTATAAAAAGGTCCCTCCTATTATCCGTAAGTTAATTAATTCTGAATCCTCCCATGAATTATTATTCAAGATTCATTTAATTTTTATTCTCTCGTTCACCGTCTTGACTTGAGCGTCGTAGGGGCCTCCTAGACAACTCCCGGGTTCTCTAAAGTTTACACGTGTGTGCGGGTAAGTTCCTAGTCGAAGGATATTGCAGCTCTCGAGAAAAAGATGAGAAGACTTCCCCCTCGGGAAGAGGATTAACGCGACGATTTCCCTCTCGGGAAAAGAATTTTGGTCAACCCAACTTGACTTGGAGCAATCTGCATTAAAAAGCACATCATATTCCAATTGCGCGGATGACCGTGACACATGTATAATCCTAACCGTGTTAGTTTTCAAGCATAACTTGTAGGGCTTTTAATATGGTAAGTGTTAAAAACATATTGCCTCGTGAAAGATCAATTTATTTGGGGCGTGTTTTGTTCAATGCTTTCATTGTGATGCCCGATTCTACGGATCCGTTAGATGTGTGAATGTTTTGAAAGTTTATTTTAAATCAGTATAAATTTATGATCTTGTAGCTAGGTCTTACAAATGTTTTCCAATCGATGTTGTATCACCAGTATGCGTTTTTTGGATGATTGAATGAAATTCAATTGATTCAAAATATATATGCATATATATAAATTGCAATCATTATCCATACATTCATTAGTCACGAGCGCTATATTAGTTCACAATAATGTTAAGACTCTTTATTTATTTAGTTAAATATTTTGTGTTGAATAGACGAACTTTGTTTTTCACCTTGTACTTGACTTTGACTTGTTATTATCAATGCTTTAAAGCAACACAAATTCGATTTATAAAGATGGCAAGCTCGAGATAAATTTACCATGTTAATAATAATTAAAAATATCACACATATTAGTCATAATATTAGTTATAAGGTGGTTGAAAGGTAGCTGGTCGATTTCCTGTTTTTGTTGATTTCTCTTTTTCATAGTGTATGGCACTAGAAATTCCCTCTGTCGAAACTATATTTAGAATGGGCCGAAGACACCCTCTTTAATGTCTACAAATTCATTCAAAATGTACAAAGAGTTGTGGGACTCTTTGGAGATGTCGACACAAAGAAATTTATTATTGGTACATTTCGGATTATAAGATTGTTGACACCAAAGCGTGATCAACCAAGTGCGAGAAATTCATATCATATTTCATGACTTAGTGTCGAAGGGATGATTATGAATGAGTCATTCCAAGTGTTTGTGATTATCGTAAAAGCGCCGCCATTATGGAAATATTATAAGAACTATTGGGAAGTTTATTGTACAGATTTTGATGATGCTATGTAAAACTTAGATTAGAAAGTTGTCACCACATTTGATATTGTAAATTCAACTATGTAATAGACAGGATCAATGAGATGAGTCGAAGCAACAAAGTTGAAGATTACAGAAGTTGACTAAAGGACAAAGTAAAGATTTAGTTGTGTTGCGCATGCGTGTCGAAGAAGATTCATTCAAGTACCAAAAGCTTTCTTTGTTAGCGGGATCGACAACCCAGTCACTCCCAGGATGTTTGGAGAAGACTTATAAATAGCAAAGTGACTCAAAGAAAGATGAAGAAGTCCGTTGATAATTAAAGTCAACGAATTACTCAATGTACAAAAAAGACAAATCAACCTTAAAGTTGTTTTGCTAAAAGTGTGCAAAAGGTCAGAACCAATGATATGTTCGCGAGAACACCTTTGTGTTTGAGGCAAATCTGCGGTGCATTAAACTAAGGTTGGGTCAACATCAATTGCGGCATAACAAGACAAGACAAGCCAACCACCATGAAGTGGAGTTTGAAAGTGTGTCTATCTCTTCAACTGATATATTTTTGAACCGCAACTATAAAAGGCCGAGGAATTTATGTAAGCACGAACAGACTAAGGCATTCAAGCAATCTGAGCAAAGAGTAAGCAAGCAAAAATACTCTCAAGCAATACACCCTATCCTCAAGCCTAAAATTCAAAGTCTATCTAACCAACACACTCGGTGAAGGAAATATAGCGAGACATATGTCTTGTGAAGAGCTAAGTCCCATGAGTGAAGCCAATCGTGTTATCAAGACTTGCCTGGACTTTTTATCCTTTTTCTAACACGATCATTGTTGCATTAGTGGATTGTGTCAAGGAGTTGGAGAAAATTGGAGTAGAAGAATTATCCCATCCTCGAACAACTATAAAACTGCTTTGTGTCTATTTACTTTCAGCATTTATTTATGGCATATTTAATTCCGCTGATTGATAAATTGGGAAAAATGCAAAAATGGTCCTCTAACTTTACCTAGTTTGCAATTTTGGTCCTGGCCGATTTATATTTTGCAAATTTAGTCCTACAACTCTAAAATTATCATAATTTTAGTCGTGAAATCATCAGAGCAACAAAATTTGGCAAAAAATAGCACATGAGGGGCACATGACCCTTTGTAAGGTTGAGTTGGACCTATTCTAGTCCACATGGGCCCATTTTCCAAATGATTGAGCAAAATTGGTCCTATAACTTATTTTAACTCTTAAAAAAGAAGATAAAAGAAAAAAATCCAAATTGGCAAAATTGGTCCTATAACTTATTTTAACTCTTAAAAAAAAGTGTTTTTATTTTGCTCAATTAGAAATTTATTCATGTGATTAGATTTATTTTAAAATGTAAATATAAAAACTATATTCTTACAGGACAAAAAGTGCATTTATTCGAAATTTTTGGAAAATCTGAAAAATTATCTAACTATTTTGAAATTTGTTTCAATAACATTTCAAATTATTTGCAATTTATTAAAAAAAGTAATAAAAAATCCAAATAATTATTTAAAATACAAAAAATATGACAATTTGTTTGAAAAACTAAAAATAGTAAACAAAATCGAAATTATTTCAAAATTTAAAAATTATAAAAAAATATGGAAATTGTTGGAAAAACTTTAAATCATCTTCTAAAAAATCAACAATTATTTAAAATATTTTAATTTCCAAAATAAAAAACGCAAAAACTCATTTTAAATTTTGGAAAATTGTTCAAAAAATCTTAGTTTTTTTAAAAATATTCAGATTTTATTATCCGGTTTTGCAATAATTTTAAGAATTTTAAACAAATTTTGGTTTTTTTAAAAAGAAATTTCAATATTTTTTAATTTTTAGATTTTTAAAATAATTATAGTTTTGTAAAAAGTCTATTGTTTTTACCCTTTCTCGAATTTATAAAAAAATGAGATTTGAGCAAAATAAAAACTCTTTTAATAGTTAAAATAAGTTCTGAGAACCAATTTTGTCAATTTAGTTTATTATTTTTCTATTTTCTTTTTTCAAGAGTGAAAATTAGTTATAGGACTATGTTTTCAATCCGATGAAAAATGGGTCAATGTGGACTAGACGGGTCCAACTCACCTTATAACGGGCCATGGGCCCCTCACGTGCTAGTTGTTCGCTGGATTTGTTGCTCCGGTGATTTTAGGACTAAAATTGCGATAATTATAAAGTTGTAGGACTAAATTTGCAATATGTAAATCGGACAGGACCAAAATTGCCAACTAGATAAAGTTACAGGACCATTTTGGCATTTTTCCCTGATTAAATTTGCTAAACTCAACTGATAATAACTCAACCAAAACAAGTGTTGTAAAACACATTTTAACTAAAGGGTGTAAGTCTTCCGCTTTTAAAACAAAGCAAGCTATATTTTTAAAGAGATCACCTCACTCAGCTGAGTTACTCTATCAACAGCTCAATCAAGTCTGTTGGTGGTTAACTCTACTGTTAAGGTTGAACTAAGTTGTCCCTCAAGGACTTAGCTTTTACTTGTGTAGACTTTGATTTAAAGAACAAAAATCGAAAATTGGTTAAGTCTATTCAACCCCCCTTCTAGACTTAACAAAAACACCCACGCGACCTACAAGTGGTATTAGAGTGGGAAGCACTATTGGTTAAGTCTATCCAAGCCGCCAGGTCTTAAAGTGTTTGACCCAAAAATATGGAAAAGGAATAAGCCAATGGGAAGCACTCGCAACCTCGTGTCGAACACTCGCAAGGCTACAATGCCATTTAATACGAGGAATGGTGAACATCGAAGTGTTGCGGACCAAGAAAGGAAAAGCCAACAAATACGGTGTCATTTGAAATGGGCCTGTCTGCAACGGGCAAATTTCCAATGTGCGCTATGAAAGGTTGAGGAAGCATTTGAGAAAAAGTGACATTGCAGACCTGAACCTAGCACGAGCAAGCAATTAACCAGCAATATTCTCAAAGCATTTCAAGATATTCCTCAAGCCTAAAACTCGAAGAAACTCGATCCGACACACGATGTGAAGGAGAGACAAGTTCAATCAGTTGAAGAGGAAACATTTGAAGATCAAAAAGTCCAGTCTAAAGGACTTTCTCTCGATGCAGTTCCCTCATTTGGAAGAAGTAGTAATGTTTTACGTGAACGCCGAGGTGCATGATGATGGATTCGCTCATCCGTCCACGTCAAAGCCATCAAGATAACTGCAAAGGACCTAGTTCAGCACTATTTCTTACCGTCTAAAGGTTTGAAGGACATCGCTGAGAAGGATGTCAACTTGGCTACAGCTTGGAAGGAAGTTGCAAAGTCGGATTATGCTGCTAAAGCTACATATACAACTAATAAAGATTTTCTCAAGGAAGATTACCACAAGTTGATGGACATTGTGTCCAAATGCATAGATACGAATTTTGGGAGCTTCAATCAACTATCTCGGACTAAGCTGATTGTGATGGTTGCGATTATGCAAAACAAGAAGATGAACTGGGCTGAGTTCATCGTCAGCCGAGTGTGCCAGAATGTGATCAACAAGTCCAATAAGGAAGATGGGACATTTGGATGCTTTCTGGGATATGGCATTGTCATTGTCCACTTGATGGAAGTTAATGGGATTGCACTACGCCATGGAAAGCTTTTACATGCAAGCAAGAGGATTTTCAAGGCAAACCTCTCTGGAGCGCAGAAGAAAGCCCATGCGAGGAAGGCGAATACAAGTGAGGGGGAATCAACTGACCCGTCCAAAGACACAGGTGAGACCTCCCCAGCTCTCTCCCCGAAGCCGATTTCCAAGAAGAGACCTCCAACAGCCAAGCCTGCCCCTGCCCCAGTAGCCAAGACAAAGAAAGCACTTGCCCGAGCAGCCGATGCCCTTGCCCCCATAGCCGTGACTGAGGATGAATATCTACCTTTCTCACCACTTGTGAAGAAGAAGCACACTACCAAGTCCAGAAAGGCAGTTGCATCGAAGAAAGCCTCTATTGAAACACATGCCTTCACCCTTGAAGAGCCTGAAGTAGTGGAACAAGAGATTCCACTGGTTGCCACAAAGAGAAGACGGTTGTTCAAGAAGTCCGAACTAGAGAAGACAACCGAGTCTGGTACTCAGCCGGTGGAGATCATTTAGACTGCTGATGCTCAAGAGGAGTAGTCTCAGGAGAAAGTGAATGAGCCCTAGAAGACTATTGATGCTGATCAGCAGGGTATTGAAGACCCAGCTGTGCGGGAGACAACTGCGGAGATAAAAGGAGCTCAGACAGCCAAGACCCATGAAGAAAAGGTTGTCTCACCCTTTACGATCGATGCGATTGATTACGAGGGGAGCAAGCTCCATTAACCACTATTCCAGAGGCCGGGGAGAAGGATGATGATGATCTTATTATATACTCTCCAGTCTATCCAAACATTCAAACAAGGCAAAGGAATTGGAGGAACTACAAACTCGATTACTCTAGGCAGCAGTTTACTCGTCTGGAGTTTATCGATGAAGAAGAGGAGCTTCTACGTTTCTTTGGAGATGTAAACATCCGCCAAACCCAGGATGAAGAGTTTTGCAAGGATACTCTTACGGACATTAAGGAGGATGAGAAGGATAAGGCCCAGGAGAAGGCCAAAGCCTTGACCCACCAAAATATTGTTGGTACTAAGTGGGTATTCAGGATCAAGATGAATGAGGAAGTATCTGTTGTAAGAAACAAAGCAATATTGGTAGCCAAAGGGTATTGCCAAGAAGAAGGTATAGATTTTGATGAAACTTTTGCTCATATTGCCAGATTGGAAGCAATGAGGATGTTTCTTCCTAATGCTGCACATAAGAACTTCAATGTATATCAAATGGAGGTGAATAGTGCATTTCTAAATGGCCTGTTAGAGGAAGAAGTCTATGTTGAACAACCACCAGGTTTTAAGCAAAAAAATATTGGAGATAAAGTCTACAAGCTCAAGAAAGCACTGTATGGATTGAAAGCAAGCACCAAGAGCATGGTATGATACATTGTCTCAATTTCTAATTGACAATGGTTTCACCAAAGGCAAGGTTGATAGAACACTCTATAGGATTCAAGATGGAGAGAGTATACTTTGCTTGTTCGAATATATGTGGATGACATCATTTTTGATCCACAAATAAAGAGTCAGTGTGACAAGTTCTCAAACCGCATGCAAGGCAAGTTTGAGATAGGCATGATGGGAGAGCCGACTTTCTTCTTAGGAGTTCAAGTCAAGCAATCGAAGGATGGAACTTTCATAAGCCAAACCGAGTATACCAGAGATTTAATGAAAAAATTGTTATGGAAGAGAAGTCATCGGTGAAAATTCCTATGAATACATCGACGAAGATGGACATGGATGCGGATGGCAAAGTTGTTGATCAAACCGGATATAGAACCCTCATTGGATCATTGCTCGTCTAATAACATGCAGGCCAGACATCACCTTTGCAATAAGGTGTATGTGCCAAATTTCAATCTGCGCCAAAAGAGAGTCACATAATCTTCACCAAAAGAGAGTCACATGACTGCAGCTAAGAGAATCCTAAGATATTTGACGGGATGCCAAGAAGTCGAATTATAGTATCCAAAGGAAGGAGGATTCAAAGCTGGTAGGATACTCAGACTCAGACTATGCTGGATGTAGAGTTGACAGAAAGAGTACCTCTGACATGTCAAATGCTGAAACAAAATTCAATAGCTACATCCACAGCTGAAGCACAGTACATATTTGTGGGCAGTTGTTGTGCCCAAGTCTTATATATGAGACAACAGCTGAGAGACTATGATATTGAAGAAAGAGAGATTCCAATTATGTGTGATAACACTAAAGCTATTGCAATCACTTAGAATCCAGTGTTGCATTCAGGAACAAAGCACACTGATGTCAGATATCACATTAAAATATATCATGTTGAAAAGAAAGACATCACTTTAGAATACATCTCAACTGATAAGCAGTTAGCTGACATATTCACAAAGCCATTATGTGAGTCAAGATTTGAAGAGCTCAAAAATGAGTTAGGGTTAATTGAGCTGAGTTAGAATACTCAGAAGACTCCATCAACAGAGACAAAAGAATAGAGAATGGAAAATAAGTAAGTTTCACATTTCGACAAGTGAAACAGCGTGGTCGGGAAGTCACCAGTATCAAGGTAGCTAAGAGTTGAATGATGCTATGTGAAGAAAGAAGCAGAGTTAAGTCACTTTTCATGAGAGTTGAATCATTTATAAGCTAAGTGACAAAAATGCAGTCGTTTAATTCAAGCGGGAATGTTTTTAAGGATGATGTCAGCGTAACTATGACTGTCAGTACAAAAGCTGCACAGTAAACCATATGATTGGATATAAATGATGTTGCATTTAATGTGGAGAAATTAATGCAGTTTTGAAGAGTCAATCTTGACCGTTGATTTTGATCAATTTTTTCAAATTCTAAAAACCGTCCTTTCAAGTCCCATATATACCAAAATTCATTTTCTCTCTCCTCACACAAACATTCTTGTCTTCAACAAGCAAAAATGAATTTTCTCTACAAACTGTTCGAAACCGTACTTTCTAAAATCAAGTTTTTCGCGTATTTCTCCATTCAATTGTTCTGAAAATGGTTGTTACCCATGATTTTGGTAAGCTTTCCGAGAAGATCCACTCCATTGCTTCAGGGGATTTCAAGGGGATGATCAAGCGGGGAATCGATGAGGACCTAGTTAAGAAGATCGTTGACAAGCTTGAGAAGTCCTATGCAAGGACTTTCTCTCTGGAGTTCACGATACGTCTTGGAGGAGGTCACCATGTTTTACGTGAACACCGAGGTTCATGACGATGAGATTCGCTTATTTGTCCACGGCAAAGACATCAAGATTAATGCTAAGGACCTTGCTGAACACTGCTTCCTGCCGACGGAAGGTTTGAAGGATATCACCGAGAAGGATATTAGCTTGGGCGCACTTGGAAGGAAGTTGCGGCTTAGAGTATCTTTGCGAAAGTTGTGTATACAACTTAGAAGGATTTTATTAAGGATGATTACCACAAGCTAATGGACATTGTGTCCAAATGTGTGGATATGAAGTTTGGGAGCTTGAACCAGGCCTATCATGGACAAAGTTATTCTTGATGGCTGCGATTATGCAGATAAGTAAGTGAACCGGCCGAGTTCGTCTTGATTGAGTATGCCGAGAATGTGATCAACAAGTCCTACAAGGAGGATGGGACTTTTGGTTGTTCCATAGGGTATGGCTTTGTCATTGGCCAATTGATGGATATCAAGGGAATTGCACTGCGCCATGGGAAGCCATTCCATGCGAATAAGAGGATTTTTAAGGCAAATCTCTCGGCGCACGAAGAAAGCCCATGTAAGGAAAGCTGATACCAGTGAAGGGGAATCAGCCGACCCAGAAGAAGAAATAGATCCGACCGCTCCAACTCTCTCGCCTAAGCCTATTTCTAAGAAGAGAGTCATGGCAGCTAAAACCTGCTCCCGCCTCTATCGCCAAAACCAAGAAGGCAAGCCCCAAGAACCAAACCCCAAACATCTGTCCGGCGAGCCGACACCCTGTCCCTCATCCGAGACCGAGAAGGAACCCCAAATTCCTTCTCCAAATGTGAAGAAGAGGCACACTACCAAATCTTGTAAGGCATCAGCATCAAAGAAGGGTGATATTGAAACACAAGCATTCACCCTTGAAGAGCCTCAAAATGTTGAACCGAGAGATTCCTTTGGTTCCTACTAAGCGAAGACGGTTGTTTCGAATGCCGGAGGGCAGGCTGACCGAGTCTTGTACTCAAATGGAGAAGCCCATTCAGATCAACATGCTCAAGGAGCGATCTAAAGAGAAGATTGATGAGACCTAAGATCGCTAATGTCGATCAACAGAGTATCGAGACCCAGTTATCCTGGGAAAGCACTGTGGATATAGAAGGAGCTGAGACAGCCAAAACGCAACAAGAAAAAGTTGTCTCACCCCCTCAGACTGATGCTAATGAACCTAAGGTGGAGCAAACTCCGTTGGCTACTATTCCGCAGGAGAGGATAAAGATGATGATCTGTTTATGTACTCTCGGTCTATCCTGACATCCAAGAGAGCTAAGGAATTGGATAAGTTGGAAGCTAGATTACTCCGCATGATTCGCTCACCACCCTGAGTACATTGAAGAAGAGGAAGAACTTCCCAGCTTCCTTGGGAATGTGTCTGTCCAATATGCCCTGGATGAAAATTTCTTCCTGGAGGCACTCCGTACTATCAAAGAGGATGTGAAGGAGAAGGCCCTAGAGAAATCTAAAGCATGGGAGAAATCCAAGATGTGTATGCGGACTTGAACCCCGAACACCTCACGTAGTCCATTGACAAGAAGCGATCCGAAGAGATGGACGCAATCATTCTGCCTTGAAAAGGCCGAGTTACAATAGGCCATTAGAGAATCCCAAGCCATGCACAAGCAAAACCTTCAAGAAGGTCTAGGAAAGTCTTCCAAAATCTCTCCTCGATCTGACCCATTAGGAGTGGCGCAAGAGATTGCAACCATCATTGCAGCGACCATGTCCCCCATGCATTCTCAAGAGGGCTCTCAGGGGAACGACGATGAAGTTGGGAACGTGGGCACCCAAGCCAAGCCTACCCCCAAAGAAGGTGTCGAGACACCTTCCCCAACAGCTGACTACTCAACAGGAAACACAACCGTGTCTCAGGAGCTAAATCGTTCACTCAGCTGGTGTGCCAGCTGAGAGGGAAGCTCTCTCCACCACAGCTAGGTTGGAGGACACTGTGGGAGACAAATCTATGAAGTTTGGAGGCAAAGGCGAGCAAACAACATATAAGCAAAGTGGAATCAATGAATCTCGAACGTTTGAGACTGTTCCAGCTGAGGTTTCCTCGATGTGCGAAAGCAATGAATCGCTTATGCGGCTAAGGCACAGGATGGAAAAGAGGCCACGGGAGTTGAGACTCTTGGTCATGAAAGTGCAATCCTAGGAGTTGAGACTCCAAAGGATGCCATAGAAGACCCCAAGACAAATCGAGTGCATCAAGTGATTGTAGAATGCCCTACAATAGTTCGGGTTGAAGAAGTTGATGTAGATGAGGAGATCAGCGCCCTTCATGATTCCCAAGAACATATTGATACATCTTTTCTGGGATATGAGGATGAAGCCGAGTCCACTCAAAATGAAGAATCTACGCAGGACAAAGCTGAGGATGTTCTTAACTCATTGAAAAATATTAGTGATAAGACAGCTACGATGAGATTCAACTTTGATGATGAGCCATTGCCTTAGGCCACATCACACTCTGAGGACGCTGTTAAGACAGCTGAGGACCCGTTAAGGGATGACCCTGCTGCTAAGCGAACCTATGATAAGAAAAAGAAGGAGGAAGAAGAAAGGAAGAGGAGAAGAGTTGACGAAGACAGGAAGAAAGCTGATGAAGAAGAGAGAAGAAAGAAGCAAATAAGGCGTTGAAGACAGCTGCAAACCCCTTCATGTATTTTACTTTGTTGTAAATACATTGCTGTAAGTTTTTCCTATATTAGCTCTGAGAATTTCCTTGTAATATTCATTCTCTTTATAACTTAGCTTAGATACACATTGTAAAGCTCTGTTAACCATTGTAAACTGCTTTGTAAAGGACAAGAATGCTATGATCAATAAAATTGATTATTAAAAAGCATACATTCTTTGTTACCGCACTACTTGTGTTTGCTGTTTTTCTTGTTTAAGTTTTGGTATCATCAAAAAGGGGGAAATTGTTAGGAAATTTATTTGCTATATTCGGGAGAAACCATGTAAAACTTAGACTAGGAAGTTGACACCCGATTTTCCTTATAATTATATATTGTAATAGATATGACTGAAAGAGTTGGGTGAAGTTAGCTAAGTCAAGAATGCAAGAAGTCAACTGCAGACAAAAGTGAAGACTCCGTTGTGTGTCAACTGAGTATGGCCAAGAAGGAAGACAATGACTCAACTGAAGGAGAGTAAGCTGGGGAACAGTTGTATGAAATGTCAATCAAGTCAAAGAGAGGATCCAAGTCTATCAGTTGAAGTGATAGTTGAGTCAATATTATAATTGGAGCAGACTCAAGTCACAAGAAGTAAAGGCAGCAGTCAAGATAAGACAACTGACATTGATTTGTTGGAAGGAAGTCAAGAGTATTACTCGATATAGTAATATGTCCAAGCTGTCAAATCTTAAATTGTTTGGCCCAGAAACATGCAAAATGAATAAGCCAATGGGCAACATCACAAGTGTTGCAGACCAAGAAAAGACAAGCCAACGAACAAGAAGTGTCATTTGAAATTAGCCTATCTCTTCAACGGGCAAATTTCAAATGAGCACTATAAACGGCAGAGGAAGCATTTGAGAAAATGTGTAATACCCGAGCATCTCACTACTCACTAGGCCAATATAGTTCATGCATTATATGTTGTTTATTTGTTGCTTACATGGCATTGGTGTTTTCGTCATTTATATCATTTTATATGGCATGAATAATTTCACAATTGTAGAACCCTTATATGATATTTAGTGGTCGGACTATTAGATGTTAGCTATCAAATTACACGTGATAGCTATTCAAAGAATTACAAGATTACACGTGGTAAATTTAGGGATGAAAGGTGGCAACAATGTGTGTATCGAGAAATCTAAAATCATAGAGAAATATCTGAGATAATGCATTAGTGTTTATATATATATATATAGGGAGAGAGGATCTGTGAGACCACCCTCCTAGGTTAGTCCATAAGACCGAATCTAGACCATCCAAATAGTAAATCAATGGCCAAGATACATTACAATCTATCTGATTTTCGTAACTAATTATACAATAGAAAGGGTAAAATTGGAATCCATAAAATCGAGATATGGTAACCTCCTCCTACATTATAGGGGCGTGATCTCATTATTGATCACGTCCCCATAAATCACGTCCCATAATCAAGCAATTTATCTTTCCTTTTTCTCCTTCCCATTCGAACACAAAATTATTCAAATATGGCAACAATCATGCAACAATTAATGAAAAGTATACAATTACCCTAAACTAACTATACATTAAAATATTACTAAGTATACATAAACAATTAACTAAGTATACAATTACACTAAACTATCACGTACATTAAAACATTTAACTAAGTATACAATTACATTGAACTAACTATACATTAAAACATTACTAAGTATACAATTACACTCGAACTAAATACACAATTTCACCGAATTACTTATATAACTAAGTATACAATTCCATTGAACTAAGTATACAAATCCACGAGAACTAAGTATACAAATTCACTAAACTACTTATATAACTAAGAATACGATTCCACCGAACCAAGTATACAAATCCACTGAATTAAATATACAATAAAACATGACTAAGTATACAAGTCCACCGAACTAAGTATACAATAAAATGATTGTTCACAAATATGGCGGAAAGAAGTATCAATTTTCAAAAAAATGCTTGAAATTGATTATTTTTCCTCCCTAAAAATCGAAATCAAAAGGTAGGATTATGTTTCCTTAAAAATAGCTAATAATCTGTCCCAATTAATAAAATCGATTAAATATAAAAGTTCAATCATACCCTTATAACCCAAAATAACAAAAGAGATCTACACCATCAAAAATTTAAATCAAGGGTTCATAGGTGTTCTTATGGACTAACCTAAAGGGGTTGGTCTCATTTGAACCAATCCATATATATATATATATATATATATATATATAAGAATATGCACGCACACACACCTATATAAGTATAGAATTAGCTAATTTACATTACACTGGAACACTTTACATAAGATATATATATATCCATAGGTGGCTTTTGCTTTTAATTATGATATACACCTCATGCTAACATGACCCAAATAAATTAAAAGAGATTAATGGGTAGCTTCATCATCAACGCACACCGCCTTAAGGTAAATATAAAAAATTGATGGATATATATGTAGCTTGGTTTTTCGGACACACGTACACACACAAATATATATATAAGTCCAAGTGGCTACGATAATCTAGAGGGGGGTGAATAGATTATCTCCATCTTTTCGATTTCGCCCTCTTTTTCGAACCAAATACACCAAAACAATAATAAAGATGAGGAAAGTAAACAACACACGTTGATTTATAGAGTTTCACCCCATCTAGGGACTACGTGCTCTACCACCCCAAAGATATCCGGGTTAGGTTTCGAAAAAGAAAAAGAATTTTATTAATTACCCCAATTAATACAAATTCAACTTACAACAACACCTTGAAGAGCACCACACTCTTCTTCAACACCACCTTTGAGATTACCACAATCTCTCTTGAAGATTACCACAATCTCCAAAAGCACCTTGTGAAGATTACCACAATCTTCAACCTTGAAGAATGCCAAATTCTTCAACACTTCGACAAGAAGATTACCACAATCTTCTTACACCTAACACCTAGATCACCCAAGTGTGTTCTTACCACAAGAACACTAACAAGGATATCTTGTGTTGAATGATTACCCAAAAATTCAAGATTACAACTCGATAATGAATTATACAATTGAGTGCAAGTGTAATCAAGAATAGCCAAGACCTCAAGAATGTGAAAGTGATAAGCTAGGCAAATTACAACAAGAATAATGACAATATAACCAAGTGTTTGCTTGAGTATTTCTTGTTGTGTTGTATTGTTCTCTCTTGTTGTTGTGATTCAAATCTTCCTCTATTTAGAGGAGATGATTGATCATTGATATTCTTTGTTAGAAATCAATCCCACAATTTAAGGAAAAGGCATCGCAAACTCAACGGATAGTTTCTTTGATAAAACAGGGTTCGACCGGTCGCGCAGAGATAAGTTTGAAATGAGTTTGCTGCGATTTTTACACAGGGGGACCGGTCGAAGGGGGGTTCGACCGGTCGCCCTTGATCTTGACCGGTTGGGGGTGATTAAAACATGAAACAGAGAAGACAACACTTGAGGGAGGGCTCATAGGTACCGGTCGCCCTCCCTTAATTTTCATACGTCCCTTTTTCTGTTTCAAAACTCAACTCAGGTACAGGTTGCCCTATAGGGCGACCGATCGAGCCTGAAACAAATGTGTTGTCCATTTTTTTATCGAAAATAAACTCCAAGAAATACTCCGAAAAATAGTAAAAATATTTTAAATCGATCGGAAGTATTTAGACAACATTTAGGGACATTGTTTTGGTTTAAAAACTCATTTGAACAAAATCATCAAAATCATGATAAAAACATTTATCTAACAAACTCCCCCTTTTTGATGATTACAAACCAAAACAATTTTTACGAGGACGATTTTGAAAACAAAAAAAAATTCTGGTTTTACGAGTGAACTATCCGTTAAAAACATTTTATAAAAAGCTCCCCTATCGATAAGCACATCAATGAGAAATATTGCATAAGCTAGAAGCACAAGCTATTACAAGATACACATAAACATCATGAGCTAAGAAGCTCCCCCTGTCATGGACTAGGTATACTTGGCTTTAAGAAGCCATAGCTTATAGCTTTTATGTTGAGCTTTTATTAGCTTCTTTGAGCTAACGAGGCGATTTCCTGTTTCTCCCCATTTGGAATCATCAAAAAGAATGTTAGGATTATAAAAACATCATACAAGTATATCAAAGTGCGCCAAAGATACGATTTATCAACCATTGAAAAAATTAGGCTTAGAATCTGAAGAAATGGGAGAAATGTATCATAAAAAATCCATAAGCTCGTTTTGATTGCCAAACATGATCTCAATAAGTATTTAAGACTTTTGAAAGCAAGAGAATCATGTAGAAGTTGAAATTTTCATTGTGACATTTCATCGAACACTTTATGGGCGTAAAAATTAAAAGAAGTTGTATAAAGCCCTTGTAAATGAATCAAGCCAAAAATTTTCATCACCAAATCATACCAAATACAATACAATACAACATAATAAATCACTCATCATGATCATATGACAATTTCATTAAGAAATATACAAGAAAGCCACAAACTCAAGGGTTCAACCCAATTGAGCAAAATGAAGGAAAATTCTTACCATTCGACCAGAAAGATGAGCAATGATGATGATAGACAAGCTATATAAAGTCCAAGATATGAGTTGAATGCATGAAAGCGAATTTTGAGTGAAATTTGTGTGAATTAGGCGAAGGGGACAAAAAATGGCAAAAATGGATTAAAATGACTAAGTCGGAGACAAGCGGTTTTAATCCAAAATTTGTTATGGGCGACCGGTCGACGTTGAGGGCGACGGTTGCCCTCAACCCAATCAGCCCATTGTCTTGCCCAATTTTTCAAAATCTGAATTTTCAACAAAAATCCGATTTTTCGCCCCTAAGTTTTAAAAACATGCAAAATGCAAACGTAAACCTCATTCAATATGCATTATGCCTAACCCACTTGCTCGTATGGATGCAAAAGTCTCGGAAGATAGAGGTTTTGTAAAAATGTCCGCCAATTGATCTTGAGATGGTACAAGAGATATCTCAATTTTTCGTTTAAAAACACAATCTCTTAGAAAATGATGTCGAATCTCAATATGTTTAGTACGGTTATGATGAACCGGGTTTTGAGCAATATTTATAGCGGATATATTATCACAAAAGATAGGAACGTTTTCAAAAGAGCATTTGTAATCCGCTAAGGTTTGTTTCATCCAAAGAAGTTGAGTACAACAAAAAACTGCGAAAATATATTCGGCTTCGGCCGTTGAAAGTGAAACACAATTTTGCTTCTTTGAAAACCAAGAAACTAGGCAATCGCCTAAAAATTGACATGATCCGGAAGTACTTTTCCGATCATTAATATTTCCCGCATAATCCGAATCACTATAACCTTAAAGAGAAAAATTTTCATTCATTGGATAGAATAAACCATATTGAATAGTGCCTTTCAAATATCGAAAAATCCTTTTAACGGCACTCATATGAGATTCTTTGGGATTGCTTTGAAAACGAACACATAGGCAAACAACATGAAGAATGTCCGGTCTACTAGCGGTTAAATAAATTAAACTACCAATCATACCTCGATACTTTGATTCATCCACGGACTTGCCTTTTTCATCTTTGTCAATTTTGACATTAGTTGCCATAGGAGTAGACACGGTTCTTCCTTCTTCAATGCCGAACTTTTTTAAAAGTTTCTTTGTATATTTTGATTGCGAAATGTATATACCTTCTTGGCATTGTTTAATTTGAAGCGCAAGAAAGAAGTTGAGCTCCCCCATCATACTCATCTCGAATTCTCCTTGCATTAACTTAGAAAATTTCTTGTACAAAGATTCATTAGTAGCACCAAAGATAATATCATCAACATAAATTTGCACAAGTAAACAATCTTGCCCTTTTTCAAAAACAAAGAGAGTAGTATCAACTTTACCTCTTGTAAAACTATTTTGCAAAAGAAAAGAGCTAAGTCTATCATACCATGCACGGGGTGCTTGCTTTAAACCATACAAGGCCTTTTTAAGTTTATAAACATCATTAGGCCTAGAAAATATTTCAAACCCCGGAGGTTGTTTTACATAGACCTCTTCTTGAATAAAACCATTTAAGAAAACGGATTTAACATCCATTTGGTAAAGTTTGAAATATTTATAACAAGAATAGGCAAGTAAAATACGAATAGCTTCTAAACGTGCTACGGGTGCAAAAGTTTCATCATAATCAATACCTTCTTCTTGACAATACCCTTGAGCTACTAACCTTCCCTTGGTCATCAAGCTTGTTCAAAATACTAAAAATTTCTGCAAAATCTTAGCAAGATATCTTTGCACAAGAGCATAGTAATATCGAATAATAGATACATTATAACAAGTAACACATACTATGCTTTCAAACAAATCATCAAGAGTTCAATAAGACATGTAAGTTCAAATAAACTTATAGAAAGCTATATAAGGTCTCTTTTGAAATTTGAAAATCTGAGAGCATAAAGTTGAGACCTCATTAAATAGAAGCATTTGAACAAGAGTTTTGATAAGAATGAATATGAGTAATCAAATGCATAATTTTGAGAAGAGGATAAAAATTCAAATGTTTTATCAAAATGAATATGATCCTTTACAAGTCTCGGATAAAACAAGCTTTATAGAATAGTGCCTTTCAAAAATCGAAAAATCCTCTTAATGGCACTTATATGAAATACTTTGAAATAACTTGAAAGACAAGCACATAGGCATATGACAAAAAAATATATCGATTCTATAGGATGAATACCAATGATAAGCGTACCTCGATAGTTTAATCATCTCTTGAAGAGGTGAGGAAATATATATCCTACACATATCTTAAAGAAGTATAGCACAAAACGAATATGATACAAGTGTAGGCTAAAACAATAAAAGATATCACAAGTAAGCTCATGCCATAAAAATCCATAAGAGATTATAAAACAATTAAGTCTAAGCAAATACACAAGAGTTTAATATAAGCATCATACAAGGTCTTCTTTTTCAAAAATTTAAAACCACAAATATATACTTGAAGACCTTAATTTTAAAATTATGAAAACTCATTTTGCAATTTAGACACAAAATAAAAACATGCATAAAAAATAAAATGCATATTTAAATAGGAGATACGGTTTACCAATTTCGCCATTTCCATGGGTTGTCTTTGTTCTCATTGTTGATGATATCTTCCCCTTTGAAAATCATTTTGTTGATGATGGCTTCTCCGATTGTTCCATTTCCAAGGATTTTGTCCTTCCCATTGTTGATAATGTCTTTCTCTTGGAAATTCGTTGTGGTGCCGTCTTCTCCTTTGATCAAACGGGATGGTCATTTGATGTCTTCTTGGCGGTATGAGTTTTCTTCGATTATTATTCCGCCGGGTACCTAATATGACATTATTTTGTGGTACCCTCAAGTGTTTGGGTCCTTTGGGATTAGCTTTGAGACTTTTAGGTCTCCAATAATAATTAGAGTTATTTCTAGCCCGACAAGTATTAACCGTGTGACCCGTTTTACCACAATAAAAACAAGTAGTAATTTTTGGAGCATAAAGACCAATATGCATAGGGCTGGATTTCTTTTCACATAGTTAACAACACTAGTCTTATGACCAAGTCCTTGTTTGAATTTATCACAAGTATGAACATCAACAATCTTGGTCATTTTATTGGTACTCAAGTTGGATTTTAATAAATCCTTTTCATGCAATTAATATCATCAACAAGAGTACTATTTTCTTTTTCAAGGATTCTAACCTTATCAAGAGTGGTGGTGTGAGCACATGATAGTGATTCATAGGAGGTAAATAAACTATCCTTATCATTTTTCAAAACATTGAATTCCTTTTTCAAATTTTTGTACTTAACAAGTAAACTTTGGAATTCATTTTGAAGGTCATCAAAATCATTTTGCAAATCACTATAATCATTTTGTATAACAATATCATGGGAAGTAGAGGTTTAAGACATACCTCGTTTTCTTCTTCGATGCCCATAAAATATTGTTCGACTACTTCATAGTTGGAAGTTGTAAAAGGCTTGTTCCTTAGATTTGACCTTGTATCCCTTTGAGAAGTAGATGTTTTCGAGTTGCTCCTATAATTTGCATATACTTCATGAATGGCTTCTAATTTTTGCCATACTTCATGAGCCGATCGAATTCCTACGATATGATCAAATTCCAAATTGGTAAGTGAACAATATAAAATATTGAGATCTTTACCATTTAAGGAGATGATTTCTTTTCTTCATCATTGAGCTCCTTGAGAGCTTTGTAGGTGTATGGTGTGTCTTTCATCGGAATGGATTCTCCATTGATGACGATGTTCCAAATAACGAACCCTGCAACCTTGTAAATAGCATTCCATTCTTTCTTTCCAAAATGTAAAATTTTTGGAATCAAATCGAGGTGGCTTGGTGGTGGAAGTGCTTGGGAAAGGTGAGCTTCATTTGTAGGCGACAATCGTTCCTCTTCACTCGCGATGTGAAACGAGCTTGCCAAAGAGTTTGGCTCGATACCACTTGTAAGTCCAAGAGGTTACGATAATCTGAGGGGAGGTGAATAGATTATCTCCATCTTTTCGATTTCGCCCTCTTTTTTTGAACCAAATACGCCAAAACAATAATAAAGGTGCGGAAAGTAAACAACACACGTTGATTTATAGAGCTTCACCCCACCTAGGGACTACGTGCTCTACCACCACAAGATATCCTGATGGGTTTCAAAGAAAAGAATTTTATTAATTACCACAATTAATACAAATTCAACTTACAACAACACCTTGAAGAGCACCACACTCTTCTTCAACACCACCTTTGAGATTACCACAATCTCTCTTGAAGATTACCAAAATCTCCAACAGCACCTTAGAAGATTACCACAATCTTCAACCTTAAAGAATACCAAATTCTTCAACACTTCGACAAGAAGATTACCACAATCTTCTTACACCTAACACCTAGATCACCCAAGTGTGTTCTTACCACAAGAACACTCACAAGGATATCTTGTGTTGAATGATTACCCAAAAATTCAAGATTAAAACTCGATAATGAATTATACAATTGAGTGCAAGTGTAATCAAAAATAGCCTAGACCTCAAGAATGTGAAAGTGATAAGCTAGGCAAATTACAACAAGAATAATGACAATATAAGACCAAGTGTTTGCTTGAGTATTTCTTGTTGTGTTGTATTGTTCTCTCTTGTTCTTGTGCTTCAAATCTTCCTCTATTTATAGGAGATGATTGATCATTGATAGGCTCTCTTGGAATCGATATCTACAAAAAAATTGCAATTTAAAATCAAGATTATAGTTGTTAGAAATCAATCCCATAATTTAAGGAAAAGGCATGTCTCAAACTCAATGGATAGTTTGTCGATAAAACAGGGGTTCGAATTGTCCGCACGAGAGATAAGTTTGAAATGAGTTTACAGCGATTTTTACACGAGTACCGGTCGAAGGGGTTCGACTGGTCGCCTTGATCTTGACCGGTTGGGGTGATTAAAACATGAAACAGAGAAGACAGAACTTGAGGGAGGGCTCCCAGTGCACCGTTCGCCTAGGAGTCGACCGGTCGCCCTCCCTTAATTTTCATACATCCCTTTTTATGTTTCAAAACTCAACTCAGTACAAAGTTGCCCTATGGGTGACCGGTCGAAAACTGAAACAAATGTGTTGTCCAATTTTTATCGAAAATAAACTCCAAGAAATACTCCGAAAAATAGTAAAAACATTTTAAATCGATCGGAAGTATTTAGACAACATTTAGGGATATTGTTTTGGTTTAAAAACTCATTTGAACAAAATCATCAAAATTATGATAAAAACATTTATCTAACAATATATAGATAGTAATTAAAGGGAAATATTAATCCTATTTTAAAGATAAACACTCAAACACAGGCCAAGAGCTTCATTCGATTCTATATCAGTAGAGGTAATTACCTTCGAACTTTTGTTAATTAAATTGATCTATTTACATTTTGTAGATTTAAGACTCGGAAATTCTATCCATGCGAACTTAATAAAATCAAAGCCTATGTCTACCAGTGAATGTTGATAAACTTGGTAAATTTGTATCCAATTGTCTAATGAATCTAGCGGTTAATTCTTGTAAAAATCTGAGGAATGATTAACTTGGGTCTTTTTAACTAATTGAATTCATTGTTAGCCATGACTTTTAATTACAGATTATATATATGTATATATAAACTATTCATATGAGAATATTATATATTTAAGAGTTGGAACTGGAGAGATGCACCATTAATTAACTTTAATAATTATATTAGATTTAATAGTAAATAGTTGGAATAATGCCTAAAATCTAATGAGTTAATGAAAGAGTTAAGTCACAATCGATTAAAGGGTGT
The DNA here is from genome assembly GCA_016081115.2 of Rehmannia glutinosa. Taxonomy (NCBI): domain Eukaryota; kingdom Viridiplantae; phylum Streptophyta; class Magnoliopsida; order Lamiales; family Orobanchaceae; genus Rehmannia; species Rehmannia glutinosa. The sequence goes on along the minus strand of CM071934.1, from coordinate 73,689,801 downwards.
CTCAAGATTTTCAAAATGGGAAGTTGATAGCCTACGTGTTTCGAATTGGTCTAAATTATATATTATTTAATTAGTAAATGGTTAAGTTAAAAAAAAAAACTGAAGGTCATTGATTAGGTTGACATAATAAACTTTTAATTACTTAAAAGTAGAAGTTGATAACTTATAATTTTTACAGGTTTTACAACTAAGGTTAGGGACATAAGACAATTAGCTAACCTCCAATAGCATATCAAACGGTGTAAGGTAAGTAAAAATCCATCCGCAACTATAATGAATGAACATAGTATTGTTTGAATTGATCGTATTATATGTGATTGTGGTATCTTATTGAATATAATATTGTATGTTGCATAATTAGCTTGTATGAGGTTGCAATATGGTGTTTGGTGAGCCATTGAACATGCCATTCACAAGATTTGCATGTGCATGAATATTACAAGAGAATGTTTCGCATGCACGAAAATATTTTACGGAAGAAAATGGTTGTTTGTTGACCACTTTGCTAGTGCACCGGCAGCGCTGGGTGTGCTTATGATATATGTTTAGGTATAGCGGTTGGGATACTTCTTGGTGAACACAGAGCTAGATAGGAGATGGGCTCTTGGTGGGTCACGGGAGGATGGTCCATCCGTGAGTACCTATGCGTGGCCTGCTGGGATGGGATACTTCTTGGCGGACGAAGGGGCGCAGTAGGGACCCTTGGGTGGGCAGCGGGAGGATGGTCCACACATAGATCCATACTTGATATTATTGGCCATTTGATTCTTCTGTGTGCGAGCTCTTTTCCGGTGCATAGTAGTTGGGTCGGGGCCCAAATAAAAGAAAATGATTTTGAATAAAATATTTTGATTCATGGATTTGACATGCTAGCATTACACGTTGGAAAAGCATCATTATTCTTTGGACATGCATGATTTTTACTTGTGAGCTTTAGGCGATGTAGTTCATGCATTGCGGATGAGCATAGGAATGCCTGAGCTTTTGGCTTCTTGTGCGATCTTTGGAGTTCCTTCAGGTTTTGGCGTCTTGTGCGATCTTTGGGTTCCTTCGGTTTTGCGAGATCATGGACATGGATGACGACTTGTTGGGCTATGTTGATGGGTCACTTTCTTTTTTTTGGTCTGTATTATATTTTGGTTTAGGGTTGTACCCTCTGTTGGAAACTCTTATGTAAATACGTACATGTAAATAGGTGGGTGATGTGGATTATGTGTTTGGTCGGATGGATGTTTGTTGTGTTTAATAACAAGGTTTGTTACCTCTTTGCTTGTGGATATGGATTGTCATTTCTTACAAGTAAAGTGAACTTGCTTGTTTGTTGTTATAATGTCACGAGGAAAAAAAAAATGTACGGTATATAGGGTTTACGTTGTCAAATTTTACTTTTATATTGCTAGTAATGTAGTAGTAGGGGTGGGCGTCAATGAGTGGTATCGAGCCCTGGCTACGGTGTTACGTAGACTATCCATGTACATGAAATCAAAACTTGTGGAGCGCGGTAATGCCGATAAGTTTTACTTTATTATCGATGCCTTTTATGTTTTATGAAATTATATTGGCCATGTGTTATAAGGTTATCCTAAAAAGTGTTTCGATCATGGTGAGAACTAGAGGTGAGAGTAGTGGTGGGGATAGAAACCAAGGATGGGAGACACCTATACCAATGGGTGATCGAGATAATGTTATAAATCGACTTACGGAGCTCATCCAAATGACAATCTAAACAAATTCAACAACTTATCCATCGAGAGAGATATAGGCCGGAGAAAAAGTAATGTGTGCTTCGCTCATTCATGCTTCAGTGGAACTGGGGACATTGGTGGGATACAATGAGGAGCATAGAAGATGTTATGACAATGACCGGAAATATTTAAAAACTATTCGAAACAAGTACTTCATGGCTCTTGTTCGTGTAATGAAGATGAACGAGTTCATACAACTACGCCAGGAGCTATGATGTCGGGGACTATATCCGCAAATTTGAAGAATTGTCCGTTTTGCTACTCATATGGTTAGCACCGACGCACTAAAAGTAGAGAGATTCCTTGAAGGACTGAGGCCAGAACTATATAGAGATGTCAGCATGGCAGGAATTCAAGGAGTAACGTATTCACAGGTTGCTGAGAGAGCACTGGTGGCAAAACAAGCTGAATTAAGGATTTTTCGTGCCTAGGAAGCTAGACGTCAATTCAAACAGGGACAGGGACAGAGATGGGTTGGAAGCCCAAAGAAGAGAGTTTTCCAAGTTCAGCAGCAACAGAGACCTAACTTTCAACCACGCCAAGGACAACAACAATGGGAACAAAATAAGCGTCAAAGGGCTGATCAGGGCAAGGCACCTATACCACTACCTTTTTGCCCTGGGTGCAAGACTCAACATATTGGAAGCTGCATGGTAGATAACAGGAGATGTTTTACGTGTGGGATGCCAGGACATTTTGCTAATGCGTGCCCAAATAGGCTGAACCCTACAGGACAAAAGAATGTGCCAGCCAGAGCATTTACTATCACGAGAAGCGGGCAGAGGCCAACCCATCGGTGGTTACAAGTAAACTTCTTATCTTTGACACCCCAACATTCGTACTATTTGATCCGGGAGCGTCACATTCATTTGCATCCACCGAATATGTGAGGAGACTAGGTAGGACACGATGTAGCTGAAGTGGTTACAATGTAACAATTCCCTCGGGAGATTCTAAACAAACAAATCAAATTTTGAAAGCTTGTGCTATTCCAATCGAAAATAGAGAACTTTATCTTTGATATAATTGTGTTAGCCATGAATGACTACGATATCATTTTGGGTATGGATTGGTTATCAAATTATGGTGCTACAATAGATTGTCAGAAAAAGATAGTAACCTTTCGACCTCAAGGGAAGATCCATTCACTTTTGTTGGAATCACGACACGTTTTAGATTTCCAATAATATCGCGACCAAGAGCGCAATGTTTGTTGGATCTTTGGTTGTGAAGGATACCTAGTAAGTGTCATGAGCATCGATGAACAACACCAACCAACCGTTGATGAAGTTCCAATAGTGAGAGAGTATCCCGATGTATTTTTGGATGATCTTCCTGGATTACCACCGATCGCGAGATTGAGTTTGTTATTAACCTAATTCGAGAACGTCTCCAATCTCTAAAGCCCCATATCGTATGGCTCCATTGGAACTAAAAGAACTAAAGACACAATTGCGGAGTTGCTAGATAAAGACGGATGGTACGATGAGATTGTGTATCGACTATCGAGAATTGAACAAAGTCACAATCAAGAATAAATACCCGCTACCTCGAATCGACGATTTGTTCGATCAACTTCAAGTGCAGCAGTATTTTCGAAGATTGACTTGAGATCCTGGTACCATCAACCGAAAATAAAAGAAGATGATATACCCAAGACAACCTTCAAAGACGAGGTATGGACACTATGAATTTTTGGTGATGCCATTTGGGTTAATGAATGCCCCGACTACTTTCATGGACTTGATAAATCGGGTATTTAAAGACTTTCAAGATAAATTCGTTATTGTTTTCATCGATGACATCTTGGTTTACTCGAGAACAAAAGAGGAGCATCTTGAACACTTGAGAAGTTTGCTAGAGGTTCTAAAAGCGAAACAATTATATGCTAAATTTAACAAATGCGAATTTTGGTTAGATCGAGTAGTATTCTTGGGACATGTTATGTCCAAGCGAGAATCTTTGTTGATCCAAGTAAAATAGAGGCTATCAACAATTGCCCACGACCTACAAATCCTTGATACGTAGTTTTAAGGGTTTAGTAGCTATTATCGTCGTTTTGTGGAAGGATTCTCCAAGATTGCTAAGCCTTTTACGCAATTGACCAGGAAAAGTGTCGCATTCAAATGGACGGAGGCAAGGAACGAAGTTTTCAAGAATCGAAGAAGAGATTGACTTGACACCTATTCTATCAATCCCACCAGTCGGAGGTTTCGTAGTTTATAGTGACGCCAAAAAGAATGGTGCAGGATGCGTATTGACGCAAAATGGTAAGGTGATTGCATATGCGTCTAGACAATTGAAGGACTATGAAAAGAACTACCCAACGCATGATTTAGAGCTTGTTGCGGTGGTATTTGCGCTTAAAATATGGAGGCATTACCTATAAGGGGAACGATGTGAGATCTACAGAGATCACAAGAGTTTAAAGTACTTTTTCACACAAAAAGAACTAAATATGCGACAACGTCGATAGTTGGAATTAGTGAAGCACTACGATTGTGTGATCAACTATCATCCTGGTAAAGCCAATGTTGTAGCGGTCGTTGAGCCCGAAATCAACATAAAGCAATGCAATGCGATTCGCATTGAAGCCGAGTTAATGGATCTTGAGAAAATGAACGTAGAGGTTGTATCATTAGGGTCCGTTGAAGCTAAATTAGCTTGGTCTTTTTAACTAATGAAATTGATTGTTATCCATGACTTTGAATTACAGATTATATATATATATATGTATATATAAACTATACACATGAGAATATTGTATATTTAAGAGTTGTAATTGGAGAGATGCACCATCAATTAACTTTAGTAATTATATTAGATTTAATAGTGAATAGTTGGAATAAAGCCTAAAATCTAATGAGTTAATGAAAGAGTTAAGTCACAATCGATTAAAGGGTGTCTCAAGATTTTCAAAATGGGAAGTTGATGGGCTACGTGTTTCGACTTGGTCTAAATTGTATATTATTTAATTAGTAAATGGTTAAGTTAAAAAAAAGCAAGGTCATTGATTAGGTCGACATAATAAACTTTTAATGACTTAAAAGTAGAAGTTGATAACTTATAATTTTTACAGTTTTACAACTAAGGTTAGGGACGTAAGACAATTAGCTAACCTCCAATCGCATATCAAATGGTGTAAGGTAAGTAAAAATCCATCCGCAATTGTAATGCATGAACATAGTATTGTTTGAATTGATTTGTATTATATGTGACTTTGTGGTATCTTATTGAATATATGTGGATATTGTATGTTGCATAATTGGCTTGTATGATGTTTCAATATGGTGTTTTGTGAGCCATTGAACATGCCATTCACAAGATTTGCATGTGCATGCATATTACAAGAGGATGTTTCGCATGCACGAAAATATTTTCTGGAAGAAAATAGTTGTGTGTTGACCATTTGCTAGTGCCCAGGCACGCCGGGCGTGCTTATGATATATGTTTAGGTATAGCGGTGGGATACTTCCCGGTGAACACTGAGCTAGATAGGAGATGGGTTCCTTATGGGTCGAGGAGGATGCTCCATCCGTGAGTACCTATGTGTGGCCCCTGCGGGTGGGATACTTCTTGGCGGACACAAGGGACGCAAGTAGGGGACCACTTGGTCAAGGCCGCGGGATGATGGTCCACACGTAGATCCATACTTGATATTATTGGCCATTTTATTATTGTTGTGTGCGAGCTCTTTTAAGTGCATAATAGTTGGGTCGGGGGCCCAAATAAAAGAAATTGATTTTGAATAAAATATTTTGATTCATGGATTTGACATGATAGCATTACACGTTGGAAAAGCGTCATTATTCTTTGGACATGCATGATTTTTACTTGCGAGCTTTAGCTCATGTAGTTCATGCATTGCGGTGAGTATAGGAATGCCGAGCTTTTGGCTTCTTGTGCGATCTTTGAGTTCCTTCCGGTTTTGCGATCATGGATATGGATGACGACACTGCTGGGCTATGTTGATGGGTCACATTCTATTTTTGGTCCTGTATTATATTTTGGTTTGGGGTTGTACCCTCTTTTGGAAACTCTTATGTAAATATGTACATGTAAATAGTTGGGTGATGTGGATTATGTGTTTGGCGGATGGACGTTTGTTGTAAAGTGAACTTGCTTGTTTGTTGTTATAATGTCACAGGAGGAAAAAAAATGTACAGGTATATAGGTTTTACGCTTTCAAATTTTACTTTTTATATTGCTAGTAATGTAGTAGTAGGGGTGGGCGTCACAAAAGGTGACTTTGCATACCTGAGAAATCGATCATACAAGCAATATTCAAGCAAACATAACCTACAATATTCTCAAAGGTTATCGTAGAATTCCTCAAGGCTAAAATTCGATGAAACTCGATCCAACACACGTTGTGAAGGAAAGATAACTTCAACCAGTTGAAGAGGAAATATTTGTAGAACAAAAGGAATCTACTCTCCAAGTTGAAGGATTGTAGAAAGGTTCAAGTTCGAACCAGAAGATTCAAGTTTATTAGAGGGTTGTGTGATCAAATCCAAGGACTTGAAAGTGAGCTGAAGTAGCAAGGCAGCTGCCTCGTGAAGAAGCTGAGTAGTAGGAGAAGCCAACTGTGTGATCAAGGCTGTCTCCAGACTGTTAACTGCTTTGTAACCTGATCTGTTACTTAGTGGATTCCTCCAGGAGTTGGAGAAGAGCGGATTAGAGGAATTACCCCATCCTCGAACCACTATAAAAATTACTTGTGTTATTTTACTTTCAGCACTTATTTTCTTGCATATATTTCTATATTTGTTGATTGTTAGTTTGCTAATCCAACTGATAAATAACTAGTGCTAAAATAAGTGTTAAAAACAAGCTTTAATCTATCTAAACGGCGTTAAGTCTTCCGCTGTTAAAAACCAAATCAACTAAAGTTAAGTGTTAGCTTAAGTAGCCAAGCTATACTATCAACAGCTCTATCGAGTCTATTGAGTGGGTAACTTAGCTGAATATAGCCAACCTAGTTGTCCCCAAAGGACATAGTTGATTTGAGTCAACTTTGTTGAAAATCTTAAAAAGACTAAAAGTGAAAATTTGGTAAGGTTTATTCAACCCCCTTCCCCCTTCTAAACCTTACACCACACCCCTTAGGACCTACAAGTGATAGGCTTAAAAGGGTGGAAGCCGATGTGGGCAAGTTAGTAGATGATACTATCAATTGTCGGCTATAGTTGATGAGTACTGGATACTTATAAAGGTTCAAAGCTATCACCCAGCAGTAGCATTACATGTACAAGATGAAATCTCGTATGGATAAGTGGTACATTTCACAGGGCCACTATCCTCCACCTCCACCACCACAGTGATTCAATAAGTATTTTTTACGCATTCCTCTTTCCATTTTATAATTTCCTTATATGTTCGGGACGAAGCATATTTTAAGTTTGGGGGGGTTGTCAAGAATGTGTAATTTAGTCTCACATTGCATTTTTGCACCGCATTTAAGATTGCATGTAGAGCATAAAATTGCATTAAATTTTTAAAAACTTTTCTACTTTTTTTTATTTTTATTTTCATCACGTTTATTGATTTAGCATGTTTAATTTCTTTTGTGTGTGATTTTAATTATGATTCAAAGAGTACAAAGCTTCCTTATGATTTTACTATGAGCATTTGATTTTATGAGATGACATATTTTTATGAATAATGCAATGAATGGTTGAGGAGATGTCCTTTATTTGTTTGGCATTAGTTAAAAAATTGGGTATTTGAGCATGTTGCAAAAATAAGCCCGTGAGCTTTTGTGCCTTTAACTACTTTCATATTATGCGATCTTATTTTTTTCTTAAGCGTGTGTCATTCATGATTGTTAGAACTCTAGAATGTTTTTAAGTATCTTCATTGAATCCATGTGTGTGTGCAATTTTTGAAAATAATTTAAGGCCATCTTTGTTTAGCCTATTTAGCCTATAAAGCCAACCTATGAACTCATGATTCCCTATTTAGTCACTTTGAGCTTTAACTTTTTATTGCTAGCCACATTGTGATATTTAAAACAAAATATGATTTTTATCCATAAAATTACTTGAGCTTATAGAAAATGAAGAAGTTTGGGGGATATGTGGTGAAAATTATGAAAAGAAAAAGAGAGAAAGTTGGCAAAAGAAAGAGGGATTAGTAGTGTCTATGTAATGAAAGAATAATGAAGCTCGAAAAAAAAGAAAGAAAAATCTCTGAAAAAGAAAGAGAAAATCGAGCAAATGAGAGAAAAATATTATAGAAATTTAGAAAAATTAAGAGCTAGAGGCTAAAGAAAAAAGGCAAAAAGGCCTAAGAATGAATAAGGAAAAAATAAGTATGGAGTTGAGTTGAAAAAGAAAATATTTTGAAAGAAGGATTTTTAGAAAAAAATTGGGTTGGTGAATTGCAAGTTTGTGTGTTTATATTCTATTTGCTCAAGCCAAGTCACTTAATTAAAATTTTCCCAACCCTTACCAAAGAGCCTACATTACAACGAAATGAAAGTCCTTTTTGATTCTTAAATTGTGTAACCAAAAAGTGGTAGAGATGTTAGACGATTTGCAAGTCTGTGGTAGTTCTACATTCACTGAATTGATTTTGAGCGTAAACACTTACCATACATTTTGAGAGTTGAGTGATAAAATATTTACTTGTGAGTCGCGATGTCAAGTACCCGAGAGAGAATTTTTTATGCTGAACATGTGATTGGTGACTTTTTGATAATGAATTGCATGGTTTACTTAGAGATGGAGTAGAATGAGATTAAATGTTTATAGTGTTCTTGAGTGTTCTTTCTACCCCTTGAGATTATTTTTCTTAATTTGCTCGAGGACGAGCAATGGTTTAAGTTTGAGGAATTTTGATATGTGTAAAATATAAGTGCATTTAGTGGCTTTAAATGGTATATAATTGATGCATTTGCATGTATATTTTAATGTGTTTTACTTTGTTTCCTTAGAAGGGTATAATACTGCGTATTCTTGTAACGTTTTACGAGAAACAGAGCTTAAATGAAAAGATATCAGTCAGAACGGCCTGGTCAAGATCGATGAGTGCAAAGAGAAGATCAAAAAAGACGAAAAACCGGATTTAAAACCAGCCACACGGTCGGATCGTCGACTATCTCAGTGTTAAAAAGAGTGTCTGTGTGAAGTGTTCGTGGGAAAACAGGGGCAAAACCAAACGCACGGTGTGGCCGTATAGGACCACATATAGGTCCCAAAGGGTGTGAGTCGGAGTTTAGAAGGGGGTTGAATAAACCTTACCAACTTTTCAATTTTAGTCTTTTTAAAATATTACGAGTTAACTCACACAACAAGGCGTCCTTGAGGGGCTAAGTTGGTTATTCAAAGATAGTTGGCCACTCAGCGGACTCGATAGAGATGTTGATAGAATAACTCGAGTTGTTTAACCCGAACTTTAACTTGGATGTATTGGTTTTATCGGCGGAAGACTTGACACCCTTTGAATTGTTTTAAACTTGTTTTAACACTTGATTTTAGCACTTGGTTATTAATCAGTTGGATAGCAAATAAGCTTATCGCCAGATATAAAGTAAGTATGCGAGAAATGTAAATGTGCTGAAAAATAAATGACACAGTTGATTTTTATAGAGGTTCAAAGATGGGGTAATTCCTCTAATCCTCTCTTCTCCAACTCTGGAGGAATCCACTATGTAAAAGATTTGTTTACAAAGTGGTAAGTAGTCTAGCGACAACCTTGGTCACACAAACCGGCTTCTCTTCCGACTCGACTTCTTCACAGGCGGGTTGCCTTGCTACTTCAACTCACTTTCTCAAGCTCTTGGATTTGATCATGAATCCCTCCAATAACTTGATATTGGTTCGACCTTAAACCTTCCTACAATCCTCCTTGGAAAGTAGACCCCTTTTGATTCTTCAAAAGATTCCTCTTCAACAGATTTGAAGTTGTCTTTCCTTCACGACTTGTGTTCGATCGATTTTCTTCGAGTTTCGGGCTTGAGGATTTGCTTGAATATTCTTGAGAGTATTTGCGGGTTAATTGCTTGAATAATGCTTGATTTCTCCGGTGTTCGAGGTAACCTTTTCTCAATGAATTTGAAAAATCGCCATTGAAGAGATAAGTGATTTCAAAAGTCACTTGTGTTCGTTGGCTTGTCTTTTCTTGGTCCTTAATCTTGAGATGTAGACCCTTCCTCGTATTAAATGAATTTGCGGCTTTTCGTGTTCGACACGAGGTGCGGTGCTTCCCATTGGTTTATTCCGTTTGCATGCTTCTCGATGAGCACTTTAAGACCAGCAAAGATAGAAATATTACTTATTTAAGTAATGTTCTTGACATCTCAGGCAACGAATTCATTTGATTAACTCCTCTTGGGTCTTTGCCTTTTTCTCCAGGTGACTTGAGTCCGCTCCAATCATGGGATGACTCATCCATCACTTCAACTTGAGACTTAGCTTCTTGAGTTGACTTTGGTGACTTTTCACACGATTGTTCCTCGGTGATACATCTTCAATCGAGTTCTTGATCTTCTATCTTGGCTATACTCGGTTGTTCCACAAATGAGTCTTGACTTCAATATTCAATTGACTTCTTGTATTTCCAGGCGTAGGTGACTTGACTCGCTTTTCCAAATTTTATCTATTACAATGTAAATTACAAGGAAAATGGGGTGCCAACTTTCTAGTTTAAGTTTTACATGGCATTCATCAAAATCTATAAAATAAATTTTCCAACGTTTCCCCCTTTTTGATGATGCCAACACTTAAAAACATTTAACAAAATATAAACAAAGAAAGATACATACGGACAATGCAAAGAACAAAAAGAATGTATGCGTAGAATCGATCACTTTCTTGATCATAGCATTCTTGTCCTTGACACAACTTTTCACATTTGGTATCAGAGCATTCTATATCAAAGTAACAATACATACATCTATGCTAGGATACTAATACAAAGTGAGAAATTACAGAAAACTTCACTAAGTATATAGATGACTTACAAAAGTGTATTTACACAAGTAAAATACATGAAGGGTTCACAGAAACACTTCATCGCCTTCGCTAACTCCTTCTTTCTTCTTCAGCTTTGTCGAAGTCATCAGCTCTTTTTCTCTTTTTATCTTCTTCTTCTCTCTTTTTCCTTTCTTCTTTCTTCTTCTTCTTTTCGTAAGCTCTCTTTGCAGCAGGGTCATCCCTTTTCTGCCTTTCCTCCCATTCGCGTGTGGCTTTGGCACTTTCTGCTGCCATTCTTCTTTTGGCTTCTTCAATTTTGCGTTGATCTTCTAAATTCGCCAAATGGTCGTGCCCAGTCCAATACACGATATCCCTTTTTCGCTCTTTTCCTGACTCAGCTCATCTTTCTCTGAGAGTGTACTGCACAGGAGCTTTGGATTTTCCTGAGTGTCTGTTAGGGCTTTGCTGTTTCTCAGCTGTCTTGCACACCTCCAGTCCTTTTTCCCAGTATAGATCCCACGCTTTGGTTAGAGACAGCCCCTTGAAGTAGCCTTCAGCTTCCAGTGTTTTGAATTCTTCCATGGATCTAGGCTCAAATCCAACATGCTGCATTAATTCACTGGGAGGGTCAATTAGAGCCTTGCTTAATTCAAATTGGGGTCCACCGTGCTCTTTTAAGTTCTTTTGAACACGAGCTTCTGTTTTTCGAGAACTCCTCAATTTTTGCTTCAATGATCTTCATTCTTTCTGCTATTTGCACAAATGGAGTGTCCCATTGGTAGCGTTACGGGGAGTTTTCTCATTATGGAGGCGATGAACGTGACCTTCTTTGGGGTTTCATTTATCATCAAGGTTAAATCTTTCAAACGTTCCCCTCACTGTTTTCCTTTCTTCTCGACTTGATTCCTTCAACTTCTCTTCTTTCAACTTTCTTAGGAGTCCTCTTCCCTTTTTGGCATCATCAAAGGAAAGAAGGACCCCGGGAACATGCCTGCGAGCATAAAGTCGAGTCTCGAGAGCGGAATTCGTTTGGAGTCCACTCGCATGAGTTGTTCGAAATTTTGAGCGAGTAGCCTTGGACTCGGCTACCACCAACTTCATTTCAACGATGAGAAGGCTGAATTTATCATTCATTGAGTTCTCTAGGCGCATAATTTCTTTTCTCTAGAATTCTTGCAATAGCTCGATTACTTTTGTGAGATGCATGCAACCTTTTAATATATGCCGCATCCTTTGCTTGAGATCAGCATTGTCACCATCCGACAAGCATTCTTCCATACAAAGGCTTTAAAATAACGAACTTGCTCGATTCGCATGCGATTCTTTTGAGACCATTCGCGGATTCGCACCACTATCTCTCTCGAAGTCTGCCGTGAGGGTAGCGTCCCTGTTGTCCAGTCGTATGTCGAGCGAGGCCTGATGTCTTTCAATCTTCTCAATCTATTCACAGATCTTCTTGAAGATCTCATGAAACTCGGATGTCTCACTTGATTCGATTCTGTCACTCTTGAAAAAGTTAAACTCGGCCGAACAATTATGTCGATAGGGATGATTGGATCTTCTCTCACGATAAATCTTCGTTGTTCAGCAGCAGTCTCTTCTTCCAAATCTGGTAGGATCAGCGTGAAAGGGAATACTTTTGGAAAGGCATCATCACACACATATGGGATTGTTTCTGAGGGTTGTACTGTGATGATTCACTCTTAATGCCTCACCGCGATAGCTTCGTCGGCAGATGGTCACAATTTGTGGGAGCCTGTGATAGAGCTTGAGTAGTCGTTCTTCGGCCAGTAGGGGCCGTGGGAGCTGCGCGATTGACTCGGTTTCAGCCATGACTAGTGTATTGATGTTCCCCTCGACCGAGCTCGGTCTGCTTAACATCGTCTTCGGTCTCAGTGGATTTTTCTAAATGAATAATCGTTTCCTCTGCTACATGATCAGTGTCATCGGATGATGATGAGACCTGTAGGCTTGGCTCATCATCGAAATTAAATTTTTGATGAGCAGCTTTGTCACTTAGCTGTCTCGTAGTCTTGAGAACATCCTCACCGGGTCCTTTGGATGCACGCGGGGGTGGACTCGGCTTCATCTTCAGACCCCAAGAATGATGTATCAAGGTTCTCCTGGGAGTCATGAAGTGTGCTTATCGCTTCTGCGATTTCAGCGCTTTGAACTAGAGAAATTTTCTGAGTCTCTTGAACTTTACCCAGGGAAGTCTCAACCTCCCTTGGGCCTTCACTACCTCCAGCAGTCTCAACTGCAGCGAGGCCTTCAATATTCCCTTCGACATCGCAGCTTGTCTTAGGGTCTTGGACCATGGCATCTATAGGAGTCTCAACCCCTCGGATTGCACTTTCACCGCCCCAGTGTTAACTCCCGGAGCATCTCTATCATGTGCCTTGATTTGTAAGAACAAAGGTCATTAGCCTTCAAAGCAATCGACATTTCAAATGGGACAGACTCAACTGTCTAAGCTTCGTCAACATCAATCGATGTGGTTCTTTCTCGATTTCCACTTCGCCTTCTTGCTTCAAGTTAGAGTCTTCTCGCAGATCCTCCGACCCTCTCGGCACACCACCGAGTGATCGTGATGGTGTCACTATGCTCCCGACTCGCGGCTTTTTTTTTTTTTTGAATGCTCGGCCGTTGGGGCGGTGATAAAACACCTTCTTCGGGGTTGGCTCAACTTGGGTGCCCAAAATCCTAGTCTCATTGGCAATTCCCTTGGACCCATCCTCCGATTGAACAAGGGACATAGGCAGGCGATGTCTGTGGCAATCTCATCGCAACACTCCCAAAGGGTCGATTTGCAGGAGAGATTGAGATGACTTTCCTGGTCCTTCAAATAATTGTTGCTCATGAAACTGCCTGGATTCTCTCATTGCTTGTTGCAGGTCTGACTTCTCTGCTGCAGCAATGGGATCCATATCCTCATCACCGTCCTGTACTCAACTAGATTTTCATGAGTATGCTCGTGAGTTCCAGTGAACGTGCACCTATTTGCTTCAAGAGCTTGTGCTTCCTCATTTGCTTTGGCTTTTTCCTTCTCCTTGAAGATGTGGAGAATATCCATGCAGTTATCTTCATTCAGGGCCTGAAGCACAGTATTGACTCCAAAAAATCGCAGCAATTCCTCCTCTTCCTCAACGTACTCAGGGCGAGCAAACTGCGCCCTTGAGTGATCTAGCCTCCATGCTCTCCATTCTCTGAGACGGCGTTGAATGTCCGGTATATTGGAGAGTACATGATAATATCATCGTCATCATCTTCTTCTTGTACTTCCTTTTCGGGGATTGAAGGCACGATACTCGCTGCTCCTCGCCTTCGGCGTCGATGGCAGGTGGAGAGACAAGTTTTCAACGTGATGTTCGATCGTCTCACCGCTTTGCTTCCCTCAAATTGTCGATGCCCTACTGAGTCTTCATCGGGACTCGTTGATGACCTTCAAAGCCGATCTTGTCGATTCATCAATTACTTTAGGAGACTCGCACTTCCCGAGTTTCAATAGTCTCGGATGCTTTCTCCACCGAGTGGTAGATTCAAATGTCTTCTCAATTCAGATGCCTAACCGGTCTTCTTCTCTTGGGTAGCAAGGAACCTCTTCTTCTACATTATCCGGTTCCCCGGAAGGTGATGGCTTTCGCACTCCGCCTTCCTTGGCTTGGCGCTTCTTCTTTTTGATAACGGGAGAAGGAGTATGGTGTTCCTCCTCTCCCTCACCGTAGGGGCGGTGCATCCTTTTTCTTAGCTACGGGCGGCTTTCTACTTCGCAGCTGCTTGGGCAGCTTTCTTCTTTAGTGGAGGGGTAGCAGATGTGTCCTCAGTTCACCGATTTCCCCTCACTTGTTTTCGCCTTCTTTGCGTGGGCTCTCCTCTAGGCTCCAGAGAGGTTCGCCCGAACATCTTCTTGTTGGCATGGAAGGGTTTTCCATGTTGAAGGGGAATACCTTTCACTTCCATCAAGTGGCCAATCACGAGGCCATATCCAAGAGATCCTCCAAAGGATCCATCATCTTTGAACGTCTTATTCATTACATTCGAGCACGATCTGTATACCGAACTCAACCAGTTTACTTTCTTGCCTGCATGATCGCACCATGACGATCTGCTTAGTCTTTGACAATATTGAATTGAAGCTGCCAAAACTTCATGTCTACACACTTGGAGACGACATCCATCATCTTATGATAGTCGCCCTTAGCAATTTCTTATCACCGTGTGTAGACCACCTTAGCAAGACACTCGTTGGGCTACCTCTTTCCACGTGAGCACCAAATCAACATCGACTTCATTAATCTCCTTCGTGCCTTCGACGGCAACAAGCGATGCTCGCAAGGTCCTTAGCATTTATCATTATGTCCTTGCGGTGGATAGAAGACTTGATTCCTTCGTCCCCGCACCTCCGCGTTTACGTAGAACTATGCCACCTCTTTTAGGTAGGTGTGCGAGTATTCCAAAGTCATAAAAGCCTTGAGACCCGACCTTTCTAGCATTTCGGTGATTTTCTTGACAAGGGTTTCATTGGAACCCTACTTCACCATTCCAAAGTGGATTTGCTTAGAGAGTTTAATGAAATCAAACTTTGGTGCCATTTTCAGAGATTTTCACGGTTTAAAAACTTGACGAACTTGCTTAAGGACACTTAGGGTTTTCGAGAGAGAAATGGCTTGCTTTCTTTTTGCTTGAAGATGAACAATTTTCGTATATCGAGAGAAAGTCAGAAAATATATATATAAGGGTTATCAAAGGACATGTCTTGGATTTTGAAATTTTGATCGAAATCAACGGTTCGGTTTATCACGTCAAACCACATTTAATTCCTCTCATTTATTGCAAAGATTTATATCAAATCATATGCTTCTTGCGCGGTTTTTCTTTGTACCCGTCATTATTATTATGTCTTGATGTCATCCTTAAAAACATTCCCCTCATTAAAAACGATGCGTTTTTGTCACTTAGCTCATAAATAATTTAGCTTATATTAAAAGTGACTTAACTCGCTTCTTTCTTGTCATCCATCGACTCACCGTCGACTAACTCGATACAACCGACTTCCCAATATGGTTGTTTCACTTGATGTGTGGAACTTGTTTTTTTCTCATTTTCTCATATTTTATATCTGCGATTGAGTCTTCCGAGTGTCAACTCAGCTCAATTAACCCTAGCTCATTCTTAAGCTCTTCAAATCTTGACTCACATAGGGGCTTGGTTAATATGTCGCCTAACTTCTTATCGGTTGAGATATATTCCAAAGTGATGTTTTTCTTTTCAACATGATCTCTTATAAAACGATACGTAACATCAATGTGTTTTTTTCTTGAGTGCAATAGCACTTGTGTCATCACACATAATTGGAATCTCTTTTTCTTCAATCTCATAATCTCTCAGTTGTTGTCTCATCCATAAGACTTGGGCACAGCAGCTTCCCGCAGCTATGTACTGCTTTTTAGCCGCGGATGTGGCTAATGAGTTTTGTTTTTCTTGCTAAACCAGAAACCAGTCTATTTCAAGCATTTGATATGTACCGAGGTACTTTTCCATCAACTCAAGATCTAGCATAGTCGAGTTTGAATAACCAATAAGCTTGAATCCACCTTCCATTGGATACCATAAGCCAACTTCCCCGGCATCCCTTCAAATATCTTAGGATTCTCTTAGTTGCAGTCATGTGGATCTCTTTTGGTTCAGATTGAAATATTGCTCATACACCTACTGCAAAGGTGATGTTTGGTCTCATTGGTACATTAAGTAGAGCAATGATCCAATGAATGCTCTATATCTGGTTTGATCTCAAACCTTTCCATCCGCATCCATGTCCATCTTGGCCGATGTGTTCATTGGTATTTTCACGAGAATACTTCTCTTCCATACCAAATTTCTTCATTAAATCTTTGGTGTACTTTGTTTGGCTTATGAAGGTTCCATCCTTCAATTGCTTGACTTGAAGTCCTAGGAAGAAGTTCAGCTTTCCCATCATGCTCATTTCAAATTTGCCTTGCATGAGGTTTGAGAACTTATCACACAGCTCTTTATTTATGGATCCAAAAATGATGTCATCCACATATATTTGAACAAGCAATATACTCTCTCCATCTTGAATTGTGAAGAGTGTTCTATCCACTTTGCCTTTGGTGAATCCATTGTCAGTTGGAAATTGAGACAATGTATCATACTATGCTCTTGGTGCCTGTTTCAATCCATATAATGCTTTCTTGAGCTTGTACACCTTATCTCCAATAGTCTTCTGCTCAAAACCTGGAGGTTGTTCAACATAGACTTCTTCCTCTAGCAATCCATTCAAATGCACTCCTCACATCCATTTGATATACAATGAATTTCTTATGTGCGATGCATAGGCAAGAAACATCCTTATTGATTCTAATCTTGCAACAGAGCAAATGTTTCATCAAAATCTATACCCCTTTCTTGGCAATACTCTTTTGCTACCAATATTGCTTTGTTTCTTACCACAGATCCCTCCTCATTCATCTTGTTTAAAAACTCATTTTGTGCCAATAACATTTTGATGGGTTGGTCTGTGCACCAATTCCCATACTTTGTTTCTTTCAAATTGATTTAGCTCTTCTCGCATGGCTTGAATCCAATGTGTGTCATCCAATGCTTGAGACACATCTTTTGGCTCTATTTGGGAAATAAAACAAGTGAACATTGCTTCTTGCTATGCTCGGATCTGATTTTTACACCATCTATAACATCTCCAATGACTAACTCGGTGGATGGTCTCTCAACCATTTCACATCGGTTGGAGCAAGTCACCGGGTTCACCGTCTCATGACTAAGTTGTCTTGAACAACTCTTTCATCTTCATTTAGTCAGAGACTTTCCAAATTGTCTTTGAGATTCAACTATCTAATCTTCATCTTGGTTGATTGCTCTTACTTCACTTCAACATAGGGACTCTTCGCATAGTTGGGATTCACTTGTCCGCTAACTCTTTAATGTCTTCTCCATTCACATTAGGTTCATCAAAACCACATGGATAGACTCTTCGTGACCATAGTCCTCTTGTTCAACATTCTATAGTCTTTGCTTTCAGTTGAGTATCCCAAAAAGATACCTTCATCATTTTTAGCATCGAAAGCCTTCAAATTATCTTTGCCATTGTTGTGGATGAAGCATTTACATCCAAATATCTTGAAATACCCAACATTAGGCTTTCTCCCTGTCTGGATATCATAGGGAGTCTTGGTTAATTGCATGTTTATCATGCATCTATTTTGAGTATAGCATGCTGTATTGATGGCTTCAGCCCAAAATATCTTAGGCAATCCTCCTTCAGATAACATAGTCCTTGCAGCTTCCTTGAGAGTTTTGTTTCTTCTTTCAGCTACTCCATTCTGCTGTGGAGTTTTTGCTGCAGATAACCCATGAGCAATACCATTTTCAACACAATACTGAGTAATTATCCCATTGACAAACTCAGTTCCTCTATCAGACCTTATCTTTATAATGGTTTGGCTCTTTTCATTTTGAACTTTTTTCATCAGCGAGGTAACTTCTGCAAAGTTTCCTTCTTTTTGCACATGAAGATTGTCCATGTATATCTTGAATAATCATCTACCACCACTAAGGTGTATTTCTTTCCACTTATGTTGGCTGGTTCAACAGGACCAAATAGATCCATATGCAACATGGATGCAATATCCTAGTTGAAGAAGGACTAGGCTTATCCTTGAATGAAGATTTGATTTGTTTTCCCATCCGCATGCATGATTGTCTTGAAATTCGATAACTCGACTTCTTGTGCCCACACCAACTTTATTAGGTTGTACTCTTTGCTAACAGACAAGTGCTTGGTGTGACAAGAAAATCAATCTACCACATACATATTCTTCTATCTTGATCCTTGCAGCACTATTTCATTTGATTCAGCATCTTTGATCTGGCACACTCCTATATTGAATCCAACATTGTAGCCCTTGTCATAGAGTTGGTTGATGCTTAAGAGGTTGAAGTTGAGGCCTTCAACATATGCAACATCTGTGATTTCCAATCCATTTTTCTTGATGGATCTTGTGCCTTTGATTTCCCCAGGAGCTTCATTTCCTCCAAATATAACTTTTGCACCTCTAACGTCCTTGAATCTTGACAGTTGTTCTTGTTCCCTGTCATATATGTCCGAACAACCAATATCCATGTACCAGGTTCCTTGGCACTGTTGTTCCTTGAACCCGCAATCAAGGAAATTAGTTTTTAGAATACCCTTACTTGCCTGGGTCCCGAGGGGTTAGTGCTGTAGGATGATCCAACCAACCTATAGCCTAATGACTTGACTCTAAGAGGTTGCCATCTATATGTGCCATAATCATAATGCACATTTGCAAATTGCTTGGGGTTTTAGGTTCATACAAATTCTCTTTTGTGTCGTATGCTGTGTGTGTGTTTTTAGCAATTACTTTCTTGGGGTAGTTGTGATATTTAAAGTGTAGTGCATGGGTGCATATGTGTACGATAATAGCTCTTTTGCCTTTGTAATGACCTTTCTTTGAGGTTTAGGTCTTTGCCATCTAGGCTTGTATTCCATTGGTTTTTTCTTTGATATTTCACATTGTTCCAATCAACTTGGCTTGGTAGTTTCTACCATTCCCAACATGTGTGTTTCTCTCGATGAAACTTCCGGGTTTTTGGTAGCTATGTGTGTTCTTCATAGAGTACTTTATATTTGGAATTTGTTGAGGAACTCTGCTGGATTTCTTCTCATTGTCCTCTTAGCTTACTCAACCAATTTTGTTTTCCTTTCCGTTTATATCCAAGGCCAGTTTTTTGTGATTATGCTTTGGGATGAATGTGGGTGCAACATTTGGTGTTTTGGGTTTTTGAGATGTTTCATTGCTTGAAGATCCTTTTTCGAAAATCACTCAAGGAGTTTGACTGTGCACGCAGGAATTGAATCTATGCCTGTCTTATCTCCACATTTGTTTTGACTCATGACAAGGTCATCCAAAGATTTAGAAGCCTTTCTAAATGAGGCAATCACATTTTTAGGTCTTTTTCCCTCTCTTCTAGAAGCAGCTAACTCTTTATTAATTTGGCATTCTCGACTTTCAGTTTGTGTTCTCATCGACTATGTGACTTAGAGTACTCGGCTCCTTAGTCACCGTGAGTTTTGGCCTTTGAGTGGCTGTTTTCCTCATTTAGAATTGTGTGTGACGATTTAATGTGCTCAAAGTCTTTCATCATTTTGCCTAATGAATCATAAAGATCGGGTGGGTGATGAAGTGTGTGTATCGCAATCACTATCACTTGAATCGGATGAGATGAGTTAGAGTGTACCTCATCTTCTTGATCTAGTTGATCTTGTTCTTTGGTCATAAGGTAGATTTAGTTTCTTTCTTCTTTAGATTTAGTCGCTTCACTACTCTCTGAGTCTGCCGCTTCTTTAGATTTAGTTGTCTCGGCGAGTCTCGGCTTGACAACATGGCTTTACTTTTCATGTATTCTTTCTCGAATACCTTTTTTTCTTCTTCATTCTTGTATTTATTGATTTGGTGGATTGGAACAACCAATTGCAAAATGTCCTGGTTGTCTGCAGCGGTTCAACACGGGTTCTCGGCTCTTTGATCCGCTCTTTGTCCTTGGGTTATCGGCTCTCGATATTCAACCCTTTGATGCTCGATTCTCTTGGGTGGCCTATCTTTCCTTGACTTAGAGAGAGTTGAATGTCTCTGGAGGTTTCACCTTGTTTCTTTTATAGTTCTTATTGAAGAACTTGTTGAATCTTTTAACCATTAGGCAATTTCCTCCTGGTCTATGGCTTCCTTTGGTTCAGCTCTCTTTCAATCCTTGACTATCAGTGCAGCTGTCTTGGGTACAGCTGTCTCGTCTTGATCCTTTCTTCTCAGCTCAAACTCATAGGCTTTGAGGTCTAAGAATAACTCATGATTGGATGTTTTTGAGAGGTCCATTGAATTTCTCGAGCCATAGTCTTCATTTCCCATTCACTGAGACTCCTTAAGATCTTCATACACATTTCCTTTTGTGTGTATTCCTTTCCATGAGCTGAAAGCTCATTTGTGATCTCAAAT
The DNA here is from genome assembly GCA_016081115.2 of Rehmannia glutinosa. NCBI lineage: Eukaryota > Viridiplantae > Streptophyta > Magnoliopsida > Lamiales > Orobanchaceae > Rehmannia > Rehmannia glutinosa. The sequence continues at coordinate 73,669,092 of CM071934.1, read as the reverse complement.
GAATCTTGCATCCAACTGATCCATATATTCTTCTTCAAACATTTTGAAATTTTCAAATTTTTGAACAACAGAATAATATATTTTCTTTAATTTGCTCTAATCGTTCAAAGTTAATTTATCCCAGATTTCTTTTGTTGTTTTTTTGCGGGATTTGACTTTATTGAACATTGCTTTGTCCAAAGTTTTGTAGAGTATATCCTTGGCCACATTGTCCAAGTTGTATCTCTTTCTATCATCATTTGTTCACTCGGTCCTTGGTTTTTCAACCATGGTGGTCTTTCTTCAAAGAAACTTCTTCTTCTCCTTCAAATTCAACTCTCTCCTTCTGACCGTGTTCACTTTGTTAATATTTGCAGTGGCCCATCCTCAATCACAAGCAACATTTCATCGTGTAGAGCAGATAGATTAGCCTGTATACGAATTTTCCAGTCATCAAATTCCTCAACAGTGAACATAGGAATGCGTGTCAAATTTGCTTCCATGATAATAACTTTGCTAAAAATTAAAGATTTTGCAAATACAAGTGTTTGAAACCTTTTTGAAAAGATAGAGATTAAGTTCAGTAATCAGTGCGGAAGGCTCAATGAACCAACCTCTCTGGTACCACTTGTAGGTCTCAAGGGGTGTGAGTAAGGTTTAGAAGGGGGGGTTGAATAAACATTACCAACTTTTCGATTTTAGTTCTTTTAAAATATTACAGAGTTAACTCAAACATTTGCATCCTTGAGGGACGACTAAGTTGGTTATTCAAATAGAGTTAGCCACTCAGCCGGACTTTCGATAGAGCTTTGTGAAATAACTCAACTGTTTAACCAACTTTAACTTGGTTGTATTAGTTTTATCAATGAATACTTAACACCCTTTGAATTTTTTAAACTTGTTTTAACACTTGATTTTAGCAGTTGGTTATTAATTTGTTGGATAGCAAATAAGTTTTTCCTTGAGATATAGAGGAAGTATGCGAGAAATGTAAATGTCTTTGAAAAATAAATAACACAGTTGATTTTTATAGAGGTTCGAAGATAGGGTAATTCTTCTAATCCTCTCTTCTTCTACTCCTGGAGGAATCCACTATGTAAAAGATTTGTTTACAAAGTGGTCAACGATCTAGAGAGAGCCTTGGTCACACAAATAGCTAGCTTCTCTTCGACTCGAAGCTTCTTCACAGGCGGCTGCATTGCTACTTGACTCACTTTCTCAAGCTCTTGGATTTGATCACGAAGCCCTCCAATAACTTGATCTTGGTTCGACCTTGAACCTTTCTACAATCCTCCTTGGAAAGTAGACCCTTTAGATTCTTCAAAAGTTTCCTCTTCAACATGATTTGAAGTTGTCTTTCCTTCACGACTTATTGGATCGATTTCCTTCGAGTTTCGGGCTTGAGTATTTGCTTGAATATTCTTGAGAGTATTTGCGGGTTAATAGCTTGAAAAATACTTGATTTCTCTGGTGTGCAAGGTAACCTTTTCTCAATGAATTTCCTCGACCTTTTATAGTGAACTTTTGAAAATCGCCCAAAGAGATAAATGATTTCAAAAGTCACTTGTGTTCGTTGGCTTATCTTTTATTGGTCCTTAATCTTGAGATGTAGACCATTCCTCGTATTAAATGAATTTGCAGATTTTCGTGTTCGACACGAGGTGCAATGCTTCCCCTTGGTTTATTCATTTTGCACGCTTCTGGGATGAGCACTTTAAGACCTGGCAGCATTGAAGTAATGTTCTTGACTTAAATACAACGGATTCATTTCATTAACTCATCTTGCTGCTTGCCTTTTTCCCCAGGTGACTTGAGTCTACTCCAATCATTGGATGACTCATCCGTCACTTCAACTTGAGACTTGGCTTCTTGTGTTGACTTTGACCGACTCTTCACACAAATTGTTCCTTAGCCGATACATCTTGATCGAGTTCTTGATCTTCTATCTTGGCCATACTCGGATGTTCCACACAAATGAAGTCTTGATTCGATCTTGATTGACTTCTTGTATTTCCAAGCGTAGGCCGACTTGACTTTCGATTGTTCCAAATTATCTATTATAATGTAAATTACAAGGAAAATGGGGTGCCATCTTTCTAGTTTAAGTTTTACATGGCATTCATCAAAATCTATAAAATAAATTTTCCAACACCACACGACCATGTGGTGTGACCGTGTGAATTGCACATGGCCCGTCCGGTGTTTGTTTGTGGCAGATTTTTGTGTCATTTTCCTACCCGAACTCTACAAGTGATCTCTCCAAGCACCTATATAAAGGGACCAAGGGCTGAACGAATAATAGTTTCATTCATACAACATACAACACACCAAAATACACGGGATTACAAGATCAAAGGTCTTTTGAGAGAGAGGGCTAGGTTATGAAGAACACCACAAGGCTTTTCACATATACGGATGCAAAAGAGCTTGAAGGCTTGGAAGGAAGATCCATCCCGACAAGAAGGGATTTTCTTTCTTAGTTTAGATCTCATGTTTGTACTTAAATGATGTCACAATGTTGATTTCAAGTTTGTCTATGAATTTGTTATCAATTTTTGGCTAATTTTTCTGGATCTGGGCATAATCAAAACTGTGTATTCATGTTAAATCTTGATTGATTGTTTTCTTTATTGATTCATGTGTTCTATTTTATTAATTCGAGTGCTTATTTCTTAATTACTTATTATTTGGCAAATAATTTGCATCTCATATTTGTTAGTGCGAAATTCGGAGAGGAGTTCTAAGAAAGACGGAAATTGAATTCATACATAAACGGGTGTAACGAGTTGGGAGTCCTACAATTGTTTGTTGGGAGTCATTCAATTCATAGATCTTTTGGGAGTTAATAATAGTTGTAACATATCGGAGATCTACAATTGTTATTAATCTACTATTTATGCGCCCGAATAAGCATGTGAGCTTTTGTTCATATTACTATTTTTATCACATGTAGTCTTATTTTGTTGAGTGTGTATTCATGTTGCAAGAACTCTAGAACTTGCATTCGTATCTTTGTCGAAACCATGTGTGTGTGCAATTGTTTAAAGATGATTTAAGGACATTTTTGTTTAACATTTTAGCCTAAAAGACTACCTATGAAGATATAATTCCCTAGTTAACCAATTTGAGCACGAGCCTTGATTTCTTGTTAGCCACATTATGAGCCATAACTTGCTATATCTTCTTGTCCTAAAACTTAAGGTGATATAAGTGAAAAGATTGACATAAGTTGTGGTAGGAATTTGAAAATAATATTGGTTATAGGGATGAGAAGTGAATAAGTTGAAGGATGATAGCTCCGAAAATTAACTAAAAACATTGAGTATTTGTTCACAAACAAATGGTGCATGGAAAAGCGAAAGGAGAAGGCAATGGCCAAATGATGAAAAGGGTGAATCCAGAAGTATGGTTTGAAAATGAATTAATAAGTTGATGCTTTGTGAACGGAGTATATAGGTGATTTGAGTTTGTTAGTGCTTATAGTTCTATTTGCTCAAGTTTGAGCCACTAAATCAATATTTTCCTACCATAACAAAAGAAAATTTGTTACAACCAAATATGAAAGTCTTTTTTGATTTATAGATTACGCACACTTGAGTGGTGGAGATGTGAGATAATTTGTAAGCTTATGGTAGTTTTACAGCATTGAATTGATTTGAGAGTAAACACGTCCTTATATACTTTGAGAGTGTGAGTGATACACTTATCAGGTGAGCTGCGATGTCAAATACCAGAACGGGTATTGATTACGCGTAATTTGCAATTGAGAACTTTTTATGAATGATTAATATGTGCATCAAGGAATGTGTCCTTAATGAGATTATGTATTTGTGGTGTTCTCATGTTGTGTAATCCACCTAATGGCATGCAATTATTTTTCTTATTTTGCTCGAGGATGAGCGATGGTTTACGTTTGGGGGGATTTGATAAGTGATCAATATGCATGCATTTAGGGGTACTATTTGGTATATAATTGGCATATTTAAATGTATATTAAATATGTTTATGTTGGTTTCCCTTGTTGGGTGTGATCTGCGTATTCATGGATGATATCGATGGCATGAGTCGATGCGGAATGTCAAAAGCCAAGGGAAGAACAAAACCTTGGAGAAAACAAGGAAAACAGGATGTACACCACCAGGCATGCGAAGGGATATAACCGCTGCGCCTTGCAAAAAGGAGGAATTATTGGTCGTATTTCACATGGGTGGGTCGTGCCCGTGCACGAATCGTATGCGGGTGCACTCATGTATGATGATTCTAGTTGAATTTTACACGACCTGGTCATTCCCATGCACACAAAGTCATGCGAAATGCGATATTTGACGTATTTTATTCCTTATCTCGCGAGGACAAAAAGGATCCGAAAAATCAACTATAGAAGGGAGACTTAAACCTAAAGACTGGGGAATAATTTGGAGAGCAAAAATACACAAGAAAATGAACATTATGGGGCTGCTATTAACCACAAAGGCACGATGATTCAAGATTGTGAAGATAGATTCATCCACTCATGGGGGTTTCATCATCATAGTCTAGAGCTTTTCATTCTACTCTTATTCTATGTTTAACTCTTTGCTAACAAATTTTTCATTGGATTTGAAGACAATCATGTTAGATTAATTCTTTTCATTTTGGGACATGATCGAGACTATGGATTCATGTTAATTCTTATTTGATTGTTTCATAGTAATCATTTCTTGTCCTCTATTTGTGAATTCATGTGCTTGTTTCTTGAGGATTATCTGGCCGATAATTCGCATGTTTAATTTGTTAGTTCCAAATTCGGGAGATGGTTCTAACTTTAGATAACAAATATATGATATAAATGGGAGTATATTCGGAGGCTTACTTTGGGAGTTGATATTGATTGTTGAGTAGGGATGTTAGCAACTCAATTTTGATCTACGATTGGTTTTCTTTGGGAGAGAGAATAAACTACGTTACGAATTAAACTCATCGATATAGGGAAACTGGTTGTTGTGAAATGCTAATTGGAAATAATATTGATGAACCATGTCGAGATCATAGTCCTAGGATTTTTTTGTGATTGATTAATTCTCGTGAAGTTTGATAATCATTAAGTACTTAGATATTTTATTTAGCAATATAAAGAGTATTTAGGAATTCACTTTGTTTTACGAACGCATCAATAAATGTGAATACGATATTTGTTATGCTTTATTTGCTTTGAGCCAATCCATGTGGAATATGACATTGTTTGCCACTGTCTATAAATTACACCGTACATTTATTGTTTAGCGTAAAAGATGTTAGCAACCAGAAGGCACATGTTCTCACCAACATGGAATGTCCTTCAAAACGTTTTGAAGCCACTCTGCTTCTTCACCAGCTTTATCCAAATCTATAAACTAAAATTTCATGGTGGACCGAGCTATACACGTTTATTTCATGGACTTCCAAAATACTGCACCACCTCCAATGGCGAATATGTATCTACTAGTGGAATATAAATCTTTCGAATCCGAATTCCAACTAGCATCACTATATCCTTCAAGTACAATTGGATATCTTGAGTATTATAGCCCATAATCTAGGGTATATTTCAAGTATTTTAACTCCTTGGTTAACATTTTCAAATGCTCGTGTCTTGGATTGCTCGTGAATCTACTCATTTCATTACGGAAAAGCTAAATTTGGACGTGTATAATTTGTGATGTGCATCGATTTTATTATACGTGAGTATTCCATCTCGAACCATTGATTCTACTTTATTAGCAAATTGACACTTAAATTAATGGGAGTCTTTGATGGTGAACGTCGAAGCATTTAATTTCTTGAGCACTTTCTCCACATTGTGGGATTGTGACAAGACAATTCCATTAGGAGTTCTACTGATTTTGATACCTAAAATCACATCAGCAGTACCCATTTCATTCATGTCAAAGTTCATCTTTAACATTCTTTCAGTGCCCATGATATAATCATGAATACTGCCCATGATTAACAAATCCTCTACAAATGCATCTAATGTCCCTTTTACATATACGCATTTATTACATCGTTGATTTTAAATCCATTTAACAACATCGTATTGTAAAATTTAAGATGTCATTGTTCAGAGCTTATTTGAGTCTCCACCATGATCTTATTAACTTGCACACCTTCATTTGTTGACCGAGTGCTACAAACTCTTTAGGCTATTCTATGTATATTTTAGCATCTATTTCTACATTCAAAAATATCGTCTTAACATCTATCTGGTGAATCTCAAGATTGTGCAAAGCAACAATTGCTAGAAGCACTGGAATAATTTTATCACCGTAACTGGAGAATAGGTATCAAAGAAATCATACCCTTCATTTTGTTTAAAGCCTTTGGCCTCATGACGAGTTTTATACTTATCAATAATTCCATCTACTTTATACTTATTCTTTAAGATCCACTAACATCCTAAAGGTTTATGAAAGCAGAGAGATTAACCAACTACCACGTATTGTTTTGCAGAATGGACTCGATTTCACTATTGATAGCCATTTGCTAGAGAGGAGCATCTGGACTACTTAGAGCCTCTTTAATGGAGTTTGGTCACCATGTAACATAAATGTTATGATGTTAGGTCCAAAAGATTTATCAACCATAGGCCTCTTACTCCATTTTAGTTCTTCACCACATAGTGTTGAACTAACTGACTTGCCAAATGTGATCGCAAATGTGGTACAAGATGTTGTTTCAGATGTTATAACATCCAAAGCAACATCTCCAGCAATATATGTTGTCCCATCTGTAGATGTTCCAGATGTGATTCCATCTGAAGTAACATCTGCAGTCACATCTGAATATGTTCGTTTCTTAAAACTTCCATCTATTATTTCTCTACAAGGATAAATATTCTCAATGAATACAATATTTTTTTACGTAAAGCACCCAATGTGGGAGAGAGATTGAGAAATGATCCCTAATCTATATATTGACAATTATTTACAGAGTTCATGGAGTACATCTACAATTTAGATTCTTAATTCTAAAAGAAGGAAGTTCGACTTGATCTAGTCTAGCTACACTACTTACATTTCTAGGTATATTAAGATTACAAAAACACAAAAATCTGTAGAAGTTCTTCCTAGCTTTGCTAAACTATCAGCAACTTGGTTTGCCTCTCTGTGAGTATGTAGGATCTTGATGCTTCTATGTACCCGCTTCTTGATATTGGTAATTATGTGTCTTAAAGTCCACTTTGCACAACAAGTTCTTGTTGATGGTGTTGACAAACATGGAGGAGTCTAATTTAAAGATGATGTTGGTTCCATAAATTGAAGGTAGTAAAGTTAGTCCAACTTCAAAAGCTGAAAATTCCACTTCAATAGAGATGGAACCAGTGATAGCTTGAGAAAAAGCCCAGAGGATGATGCCATTGCAAGCGCTTAAAACTCCACCAATTCCTGCATGATTAGGACTTTGGAAAGAACCGTCTATATTAACCTTAAACCAGTTAACAAGTGGTCTTTTCTAAAGGACTGGGAGGGGGTGTTTAGGATCCATTCTTCTAAAATTAATCCCTAACTGACAAGCAATAAGAAAATATCCATGGTAGTGTTTTTCTGAAACAATCTACTTTTAGACAGAAGAAATAAATGAGCTTCAACATTTCAAATGATTCTTCTGAAATTAAATTTCTCATCCTCATGTTTACAATTGTTTCTTTCTTTCCATGTGTACCAAAGAAATAAGCTAGGAAAAGAAATGACATATGTGTTGTGTGTGGATGAGGTGTAAGATTTCTCAAAGAATACAACATTCCTTGTTTCAGTTATGGTACCAACTATCATTTCCAGAGTTTCTGTATATACCATAAAGTGATATGCACTACTGTTAAGTGCATAACATATAAACACACAATCGATCGTCTTAGGACCAATTTTAACTTGCTTTGGTTCAGGTATTGTGATGTGAATCGTAGCAACAACGTGCATATAACCCAAACAATAATATGTTGTTAACCCAATATTTTCACTAGTTCGGTTAAAGATGGTGAAAACCTCGACATGTTTCTTAGCAAAGCAAGAACCTCGGTATGTATTGACGCCACAAATAAATATGGAATTTTGTTTGATAAATCATAATTCGCAACAAGATGAACAATCATGATGTTCTTGGAATAACCCAAAGGTTTTAAGAGAAAATCTCAATTCAATATCAAAGTCGTCGTTGTTAAATAAACAAAGTGTTTCCCTTATATAGGCGACACAAAATAGACATTAAACAAACTAGAAAGAAAAGTAGACCTAAATAAGGTAGACTTTCAAAGACAAAACATAATCTAAGAAGAAAATAAAAATCTGTAATTTTTGCTATTTCGGGTCGCGTGATAGAAACGTGTTGAAATTTTCAACGGTGGCACGAAACTCTATTGTCCAAGCAATTTTCCGGTTCACTGCTCATTTTTTAATCATTCATCAGTAGTTTTCCATCCATAAAAGTGCGAAGTAGCATCTGGGGTCTCCTAATAATTATATCCCTTTCTTTTATCTTTCCATAGTAACTTGAATTAGCTCAATATCAATTTTCTAGAGAACGTTATGGACCATATACTAAACTCTACCAGTGCTAAAAATTGTCGACGCGTTCGGACATTTTTGAAAGCAATCCCTTGGTGTTCAATTGTCAATGCTTCTTTTCGATACATGATTAACTACCATGACTTTAGACTCAATATATTTGGAACTTAACATGAATTTGGCAATTCAAATGACTCAGAACAACAGAAATAAGCACCTAATCTATGATAAATAAATACATGAACTCAAGAACTTAATTACATAGTCTTCAAGAACTCGAGATAACTTGCATTTGGTGTTACCCGGATCCTTTGTAATCGAATTCGCATCATTTTTGTCCTCTTGAAAGGTATTTGTCCTCAAATCCAAATGTTGGACCCTAATGGTTGAAAGGTCATGTCAATCTCCAAAATCCTGTAGCCAGTAAATAATGAAATTAGGGAAAACACTGATAATTATGTTAGAACTTAAAAACTCGTTCCTAAATCCCTTCCCTTTTACCATGAATATAGATATTCCCTTGAATTTACCTCAATGGACATTACCCCTATATTTTTGACCCACTGAAAATTATTACTCTTTTTTTTCTCGGCAATCGCATTAAACTCACTTATACCCTTGGCCGAACTCTCAATTGTTTTCTCACTCAATCTCTCACTGTCTTTGGCTTCATAATTTTTGTGTGACTCTCTAGCGGAATTTTCTATCCCTTCCCCACCAACTTCAATTTCTAATGAATCTTCACATTTATTTGTTGGCTTGATACCCAACACATCATCGGAATCTAATGACAATAGATTCATATTTACAACTTCCGAATTCCAATCCTTGTTCACCATCTCCACCTTTGATGTGTTCTCTATGATTTTAAAATCGACAAAAAATATGGATCATTAGCAACAAACTACAAAATGTTAGTACTAGTACGTGGAGTTTGCCTTGTAAAACCCCTCTCTAATTCTCGGGCCCATAATTTTGATTCCTCCCGTAGTTAAAATCTTCATCATTATTCTCCCAAACAAATGCATCGTATTTGGAAATTTATTGTTAAGATTTTGATGATACCATGTAAAATATAGAATAGGAAGTTGGCACCCCATTTTCCTTGTACTTCTATTTTGTAATAGATAGGACTTCATGAGTGAGTGAAGTCGGCTATGTGGAAGAATGCAAAAAGTCAATCAAGATCAAGTGAAGACCAATCGTGTGTCGGTGAGTGTGGTCAAGATGGAAGGCACGACTCAATCAAGGAAATCAATCGAGAAACAACGAGTAAAGGTTGAAGAAGTGTCGATCAAGTCGAAAAGGAGCCAAGTCTACAGTTGAACCCGACCATTGAGTCTTTCTTTAAAGGTGAAGCGGACTCAAGTCAAAGGGATAAAGGTAGCGGTCAAGTCAAGTCAATGACATTAATCCGTTGGACGGATGTCAAGAACATTACTCGATATAGTAATAAGTCCAAGTGCCATGTCTTAAAGTGTTTGGCCCAAAATGTGCAAAAGGAATAAACCATTAGAAGCATTTGAAGCTTGTGTCGCCCCGAAAATCTACAGAGCCTTTTAATATGAGGAAGGGTCAACCTCACAATGATGCGGTCAAGAAAAGACAAGCCAACGAACAAGAAAGTGTCATTTGAAAATAACCTATCTCTTCAACGGGAAAATTCTCAAATGAGCACTATAAAAGGTTGAGGAAGCATTTGAGAAAAGGTTATCGATCTTGCAAGCAATTTGCAAGCAAGCAAAACCTGCAAACATTCTCAAGCTTACCAAGAAAACCCTCAAGCCTAAAACTCGAAGGAACTCGATCCAACACACGCTATGAAGGAAAGAATACTTCAACCAGTTGAAGAGGAAAAGTTTTAAAGATCAAAAGGGGTCTACTCTCCAAGTTTGAAGGAGCTATAGTAAGGTTCAAGATCGGACCAGAAGTTTCAAGCTTATTGGAAGGTTGTGTGATCAATTCCAAGGGTTTGAAGGGAGCTGAAGTAGGAAGGCAGCTAGCTTGTAAAGAAGCTGAGTCGCAAGAGAAGCCAGCTGTGTGATTAAGGTTGTCTCTAGACTGAAGAACTACTTTGTAACCTGATCTGTTACTTACTGGATTCCTCCAGGAGTTGGAGAAGAGTGGATTAGAGGAATTACCCCATCCTCGAACCACTATAAAATTTACTTGTGTCATCTCTTTCAGCGCTTTACTTTCTTGCTTACATTTATATTTGTTGATAAGTTAAATTGCAACCCAGTTGATTATAACATTGTTGAAGTAACTTTGTTGAAGTAAGCCAACCTAGCTGTCCAGCAAGGGCTTAGCTGATTTAAGTCAACTCTGTTGAAATATTTTTAAAAGGACTAAAAATTGTAAAGTTGTTAAGGTTTATTCAACCCCTCCCCCCTCTCTAAACCTTACACCACACCCCTTGGGACCTACACATCTTTTCTCCTAGGCCTCCGCACAATAGGCTCCTCAATCATAGAAATCAACATATTGCTCATCTTCTTTGCAAGTTTTTTCCTATGCGTCTCGTTGAATAAATCAAACGGTTGCATGTTTCCTCCATGATTTTTTTTCAATTTTATTTTTTTGTTCACATGGATTATGATTCTTTACCCACTGATTTTTTTGTCCAAATTTTGAATTTTTTTGTACCCTTGAAGAACTAGAGTTTATGGGTAACAAAGAAAATCTCGAAAACAAAAGAAAACAAGGATAGATTTAACCTTGCTATAGCAACAATGAGCATAAGACCCAAACAACAATATGTTGTTAACCCAAGACCTTCACCAGTTCGGTTAAAGATGGTGAAAACCTTGACCCATCGATTAGCAAAGCAAGAACCTCGGTATGCGTAGATGCCATAAACAAATGGGAAAGTTTATTTGATATGTCAGAATTTGCAACAAGATGAACAATCTTGAAGCACTTGGAATAACCCAAAGGTTTTAATAGAAAATCTGAATTTAATATCAAAGTTGTTGTTGTTAAATAAACAAAGTGTTAAGTTATATAGGCGACTCAAAACAAACCCTAAAAAAAACTAGAAAGAAAAGAAGTCCTAAACATGGTAGACTTACAAACATAAAACCTAAGCTAAGAAGGAAACAAAATATGCAATTTTTGCCATTTTGGGCCGTGGCACGAAACGTGCTAAAATTTTGAGCCGAGGAGCGAAACTTTGTTGTCCAAGCAATTTTCTGGTTTGCTGCTCATTTGTTGGTCGTTCATTGGTGGTTTTCCATCCCAAACCATGCTAATTAGCTTATGGGGTCTTCATAATAGTTATATGCCCTCCTTTTTGCTTTCCATAGCAACTTAAATCAGCTCAATAACAATTTTCTAGAGAAGTTATGGCCCATATTGTAAACATTGCCGATCTAAAAAAATGGTCGATGCATTCGGATGTTTTTGAAAGCACTCCATTGTTCGATCGTCAATACTACTTTTTAACACATGATTTTCTACATGACTTTAGACTCATAATACTTATCCTTTAACATGGATTTGGCCACTCAAATGATTCAAAACAACCGAAAACAACTCCTAATCAATGATAAACAAATACAAGAACATATGAACTCAATTACATAGTCTTCAAGAACTCGAGATGCTTGCATTTGGTATTGCCCATATCCTTCGTAAATGGTTTCACATCATATTGCAAACTTAACTAAATACCACCACACTTTATGTTATTTATAAGAAGGATTACAATTTTTCCACATTTCACAAGGGAGTCTTATCTTTCCATTTAAGTGGTATTTTATTCAATATGTGGTTGGCTATTAAAATAACATCCCCCCACATATTCTGGTATCCTTGTTCAACACCGGATCACCCCAGAACTTACACAGCTCATGGCTATTTCTACAACATTATACTGGTGTTCGTTTTTTCTTGTTTCAAAAATACCATTAGAACATCGTTCCAACAAATTTCAGAACCTAGTTTAAATAATTCTCTTAGAACCTTTTCCAGCAAAAGTAAACTCAAATGTTATCACACTTTCAACAGCATTTTAGACCTTAATTAGTTCTGAGTTTGCCTTTGGCGTTGCAACACCTCTCACAATACTTTAGACCTTACTTGATCTTGCGCCTGCCTATGGTGTTACAATACCTTTGGCAACATCTCCTGAAATTGTGGTTTGACGTCTATCTTAAATGTTACCACATCTCGGGCAACATCTTTTGTCACAATTAAATTTGCAAATAAAGCTCGAAAGCGAAAAGTGTGAAAGAATGTATGGTCAAACCCCCAAAATTGATGGATCCATTGGAGTTCTTAAAAATATTACAACTCTGTTTGCTCTAATCTTTGTAAAGGCATTCTCGGATTTAGATTTAGACCTTTGACTATAAATCAGACAATCAGGTCACTAATCCAATTTTCTTCCACTTATGTATTTAGGAATGTGTGAAATTTTTCCAACATGGTAACAACATCTAAATGATGCAACCCATTTGGAAAATTTTCATCTAAATGATATTCCTTCAGCATGAATATCATCCAGGATCAACTGAAACTTTTAGAATAGTTTCAACACATCTTTAGATTTTGGAATTATCAAGTTTACAATCCATAACTTAGAAATAACGAACATTTTGGAAATCACATCCCATTTTCGTATTTCTTTTCCAAACTATGAACTTTCTAGAAAAACATCCTCAGTTCATATCAAATCACACAATACATAGTCATGGCATATGAAATCATCGTCCTAGCCACATGCATCAAATGCAAGTCGTTTTCAACAACAAATACAATTCCAGCAACCATTGAAAGGTCTTTTGTCAGGTTCATCTCCGAGCTAAGGTTCTGTTTCTCCCCACCATCGTCAAGGTACACAATTTGTGTTGTGATTGTTGAATTACAGTGTGTTACAATGGGAAAAGCCTTCAACAATGGCCTTACAAAAGTAGAAAAAAAATTACAACTTGAACAAAATCTAATTGTTACAAGTCTTGAACGAACTCCATTTCCAGAAGCATGAATCTGAAAAACTTAAAAGCCGAGTCGAGGAACACCTCTGTCTGTAAGACAAATACATCCCAACTTGTACTCATGGTTTGATGTAATATCATCAAAAATAAAATGACTTACATCTTTTATGTAGTAGCACCAGTAACACCAAAGCTCCATCAAACTAGAAATGGTGAGAAGACTGGTTTACTTGACTCATAAAATGTAGAAAGAAAGATGTAGCAAGAGATGTGATGACAGATGTAACGACATTGGGCATAACATCATCCACTGGACTGATTGTTTTTTCGTAGAATTTGTCTAACTCTCTTTCTCCCTCTATGAATCTGAATGGAGCCTAAGCTTATATAAGTCAACCATTAGAACACATGCGGAGATTAATGATAGAAAATGGGCATTAACTTCATCGGATGTAACTTCCAAGAGTTACAATCCATATTATGACCATTGTGTGGGAGTTACAAACTTGTGATCATCCACTTGTGTTATATTATATCCAACCAATATCATCTTCTAGTATTTATACTAGGACAAACTATGCTTTTATTCTATGTGGGACAAGACTAAAACCTTTCAATTACCTTTACATAATGCTCATTAGTGTGGCCAACTTCGTGTATTAATTTCTTCCTCATCAAAATTTGGTTTTGAAATAAAAAGACGTATTTTAATATCTACTTGGAACATACATTAACAAGGTACCATATAACTCCTCTATAATAAAATTTGTAGCCACCGAAAATTTGGTGAAAGACTGGTAGACGTCCACTTCATCAAAACTAAATTTCCAACATATTTTGTCTTTTAGAATGAAATGGTTGAACTTCGAGAGCAATATCGGCAGAACGGGTGGAAGAAGACTTACCATCTATGGATGAATTCGAGCTATCTTTCTTAATATGTTATTAAGTGTTGGGAAGCGCTCTGGATACATTAAAGGACATGGGTAGGGACCTAAGCCTTCTAAGTCAACTTAATTCTTCTGATGCGGTTATCGTAGAACAACAAATGCAGAAGTTAGAAAGGAGTTTATAACTACTCAAGAAAAGTTGTACAGAACTCGAGCAGCCTTGTAGATACCACAAGATAGATTACAATGCTTTGAGAGCACCGTGAAAGGAAACTAAAGGGTGATGATGCAACTTTTTTAAAACATAGCTCCTCATGTAATACAGTCGCGGATGGGCCAGTCCTCCTCCTCCTCTGCACCATTGATAAGTGTGAAAAATGCATGCATTTAGAGGTATATTTGGGCATATAATTGATACATTTACATTGATATCAGTGCATTTAGGTTGGTTTCTCTTATTGCGCGTGATATTGCGCATTCTTTTTTTTTTTAGGAAACGGAGCTATATGTGAAAATATATTTGTTGAATGATGATAAACATAATGTTGAAAGCCAGGATGATCAAACACGCCAAGTAAAAGGAAACACAATTCACACGACTTGGCCATGTAATTTCACACGGTCTTGTTAATTGTTAGAGATTGAATTTACAGAGAACATATCACACGGTCTACCCGTGTAATTTTACATGGTCGTGTGAATAGTGATGTGCGATAATAGAGAGTGAATAACCTTCACACGTGCGCCCATCCCCAATTGCACACGATTGTTCAATGTATTTTGCGTGCCGATTTTGTTTCCTATTTTCACGAGGACTCTACAAAGGATTACAAAAGGCAACTATAAAAAGACGACTTAACCTTAAAGTCGGATAAAACACACTTGGGAGAAAAAATACACATAAGAGAGAAAAAAATGGATACAACGAAGAACAACATAATACTTTTACCAACCACGAAGACACGAAGGTTCGATATTGTGAATATGGTTCCATCTACTCAAGAGGGTTCCATCATCATAGTCTAGGGCTTTTGTTCTATTCCTAATTCCATGTTTAACTCTTTGTTTTCAAGTTTGTCTATGAATTTGTGAACAAGTATGTTAGACTAAATGTTTTGATTGTAGGACATGATTAATATTGTGGATTCATGTTAATTCTGGTTTGACTATTTCATATTAATTGATGATTTCTTGTTAGATATTTATGAATTTGTGGCCTTAATTCTTGTAGATTATATGGGAAAGAATTTGCATGCTTAATTTGTTAGTTCACAAATTGGGAGATGAGACCTAATATTAGATAAAAGGATTCATAAAGTAAATGGGTGTAGAGTTTGGAGGCTTACAACGTTTGTGGGAGTTTACTTTAATTCTCTACGCATTTGGGAGTTGCTATTGATTATTGAGTAGGGATACTATTAATTAATATTGATATACGGTTTGTTTGCTTTGGGAGAGGGAATAAACCACGTTAGAAATTAAACCCATGGATACACGGAAATTGGTTATTGTGAAATACTAATTGGAACTAATATTGATGAAGTATGTTAAGATCATAGTCATATTATTGCTTTTTGTGATTGTTTGAATCTTGAGAAATTTGGTGATTTATAATACTTAGACATTTTAGTTTGATAATCTTAGGGTTAATTAGATATAATTCTTGGATTACGATAGCTTCCACAAAATTGGAGTGCTATAATTACTATACCTTATGTGCTTAAAATCAATCAATGTAGAATATGACTTTGCTAGCCATTCTCTATTAACTATACCATATAATGGCGGTGTACCTTAATAATTTTAGCGATCAAGTTTATGCCGTCGTTGGTGAGGTTTGAATTATTCAACTTAAATATAGTGATAAGTAATTTAATCTTAATTGAACACTACAAGAAGAATTCAGAACGACAATACTAAAAGGACAACAGTTGTTTACTAATTAGTTGTCATTTGAAGCATGAACAACAGTTTTTAAGAAATCTGTTGTCTGTTAACATATATAATTGTCAAATGACAACTCATTTTTACAGATGTTGTCTATGGAGGTCTAACACAACCGCTTATTATCACCAAACACAACAGTTCGGAAATAAAACATTTTACAACAGATTTAATAAAATTTAATAATTATTGTATTGAAAGTTAATTATAATAAATTGAATTTAAATCATTAATAATATCAAAAAGTAAAGTTTGATTCTAAAAAAAACCCTAAAGCCTAATATCCCCTCACCTCACCAACAGTTAACTCCCCCTCCACCGCACCGGCCATCTCCTCGTCCACCACGCCGCGCCATCGCCCCCTCCACCGCACCGTCCATCTCCCCTCCATCGCACAGCGCCATCGCTGCCCCCCCCCCCACACCGTGCCGCAGTATCGCCTTCTCCGCCTCTCTTTGAAATGTACAACTCCAAGCCCTTAAATACATGAACCAACGAGTTTATAGATTGTAGACATGTTATTGAATAGTACTAATGGAATAATATTTACTGAACCAACGAGTTCATAGATCTGTTCTTAAATACATGATATGTGTCCGAATTTGTAGTAGTAAATTATATTTACTCTTTTGCTTTCGTTCTATCTTCTTAGTGATCAGATATGTTGGGGTTTAACTTTTCTCTTTCTTTCCTCATTTTTTTTTTTTTTGTGGTTGTATCTTTTATAAGCAACGGGACACCTATTTAAAAACATCTTTGAAACTGATTGGGTTGGGCTAATTACATATATTTCTCAATTTTCTACCTGGTACAGAGGTTAGGTGATCCAAATTTTCTCCTTAATGCTCCTAAATCATGCTGTTTGCTCATGCTAGAACTTGTCATCTTTTCTAGTATGGGCTGGAAGCACATTTAGTAATGCATATATTATTACTTATGAGATTCTAATTATAATTTCAATTACTATTAACAAACTGGACTTGCTGCTCAATTACAGGATAACGGGTGCAGTTGGTAGGATAAGTTTTCCGTTACGACTTTATGAGAAGACAAGTAAGTCGTGATCTTCGTTCTCATATTATGCATTCCAAATGATTAATATTTACTCTCTAAATTTCTTTCAGATGTGTTCTATGTAATTTTGCCTTTTGGGGGACTAGAGTTAGATTATCAGTTGGCAGTTTTCCTATAAACAGGGACGGACCTTGGAGAGAGCCAAACAGGTAAAGTTGAGGCTACAGCAAAGGTTACATTTCATCTTTTTCTAAGAAAAATTGCATAAAAAATCTTCAGTTTTGATTGATGGTTATATCACACTTGTTAAGGTAACATGTAGCATTTTTGGGCACATAGTTCTTACTAATCTTGCATGTTTCAGTCAAATATATGTCCTCGAATCAATTCGATTTTACCATTTTATAATGAATAAAAATATGTTAACATTTTGTGAGCGTTTTTTCTTCTTTTCTGAAAAGAGGGGAAAGAATGTGGTCATAATTATTTGATTCTTTGAGTTGTTAAGTGAATTATGGTTGTTCATAGTAATTTCCATAGGATTGTTTGCGGACTTTGTGAGTATGATTAGATGAGTTTGAGTTTTAGATCTGCAGTCGGATTTTTGGAGTATTGCAGTCATAGATAGTTTGAGTTCTTGAATATAATCTCATAAGTTGTGCCCAAACCATGGTTTATTATTCTTATGATCTGTGTACAAGTTGGCATTTTTTTAATTTATTTTTATGAGCAGTGACTAAAGCAACTAATTGTCCTCTGCCATTGCTTCACATGGTTCGTTAATTAGGTGTTTGCACTTGATCAGTTTCAATTTGCATAATATCCTTAACAAGAAGACAAAATTGAACCAAACACACGAAGACCACTCCTAACACCAATCACTACCAATAATTTACTTTTCCATTTTGATTTCACGATTTTTATATTTTTATTCATATTATAAGAAAGTCAATTATTTTTCTTCGAAGCTACATGAAATAACTTGAGTTACGTGGTTGATGAAAACTGGTTTCATATATATGACTAAAATAACTTGAGCAAAGTTTATGAACTTTACCTTTTTCATCCCTTTCAATTTTGGTACCATGTCAGTTCTAGTTAGAGATAGTGAGATGCATCTTTTATGCTACTTTATGAATTCAATAAATAAGCTGGAAGGGATTAAGAGTTTTTAGTATCCCGTTCATCTCATAGTTTTGTTCTAATGCTAGAAGGGCTTCAAGACTTTTATTCTTTTTGGACCAAAAACCTTTAAAATAAATAAATAATTAATTTTTTAATTAATTATTTAAAGTTTCCAACTGGAAAGTGTTCGCATACCAGCACGTGCGTCGCAAGACGAACTTGTTCGCATCCGAGCATGGCGTGGGTCGATGCGTACTGCTGAATTCAGATGCATCTGTTCGGTGTAATTATGTCTTTTCGAGCCAAAATACATGTTCTTTCCATCCGGGCACCTTGATGCCTTTATAATATGACCTCTGTAGATGGATTAACGAACGAAAAACAACAGATTCAAACCAATCATTGCATTCCGGATATTATTTTTCCTCTTGTTCAAAAGCTTGAAAGTTTCATACACTTTTAGTTCGTTGTGGTTCCGGTTTTTGCGCAGTGCTCTTGCTAAACCGGAATTGTTAAAGTCGTTGTATCTTAGAGACGAATCCTAACCATAAGCATCAGATACGGGGCGTTTTTCGTCTTGCGGAGACCGAATCTAATTCGGTCTCGACTCAATCCAAACACTTAGCCATTTTTCTCTCGAAACATAAATCTTCCAAATTTTACCATACAACTACAACGTCTATTGTCGATAAATTTAGATGAACTAGTAAAGTGCACGTGCGTTGCACGTGTACCTTATAATTTTGTAATGTAATTGTAGATGATATATTATTATTTTTGTATTTCATGTTTGAATACAAAAGTCGATTGCTTGAAACCATAGATGAAACTAAGTGATGATCAAAGCATGTTTCGTAATACTATAATATCTTGAAACACTACAAGAAAACAATCAAATTCCAAAAAATAATTTCAACGAAATAGAAGATCATTGGAATTTTTAAAATTCAACGGAAATTCCAATGCTACATTATATCATTGGAAAATTCCAACGATAAACAAAATCGTTGGTATAAATCTGAAATTTAAATTTCAACGGAAATTCCTACACCACAACAAACTTTTGGAAAATTCCAACAATAATTCCAACAGTAATAAAATCGTTGAAATAAACCATTGGAAATACTATTGGAATTTTAAAAATTCCAACAAAAATTCCATCGCTAAAACATACTATTGGAAAATTTCAACGAAAATTCCAATGGTACACAAAATGTTGGAATTAATCGTTGAAATTTCATTGGAGAGGAAGTTTAAGATATTAGATAATGAGATAAAATAATTGAATATCCAACGGATATATATCATTGAATTGCCATTGGATTAAATTCCAATGGTATAACTCCGTTGGAATTGGAGTTTTTTTTTTCTAACCATTATATATATATTCCAATGGTATAACTTTGTTGGAATTAGTGTTGGAAAAATATTGGAATTTTTTCCAACGGTTGTATATTCCAATGGATAAATACCGTTGGAAGTACCGTTGGGATATATTTCCATTGGAATTTTGCCATTCCAACGGCCATTTTACCAACGATGTATTTTCTGTTGGAATTTCCGTTGGAATCGATAATTCCAACGGTAATTGACCATATTCCAACATATTTTTTCCGTTGGAATTTCCTTGTTTTTCTTGTAGTGAATGCTATGATTCGCAATATTTTGCACTGTTTTTTAAATTAAAATTTGCCGCTTATTTAAATTTTTCATAATTTCTAAACTCATAAACTTAAAGATATGTAATTTTTCATTTTTTTTAAAAAGTAAACGCACCACATTCAAACAATTTTTGACAAATTACTTCATCAATTAATTTGTTATCCATAATAATTTGACATCCATTTGCCATCTCAAAATATAAACCAATACATGAACCACGACAATACTTAAAATTGAAGCTAAATATTGAACGAATTGAAATTTCAATAATCCTTATCCTGTTTTATTTTTGAACTTGACATTGTCTTCTTGTTTCTTGACTTTGACACTCTTTTGGCATATCTTTTTTTATGCTCGGTAGAGTTGCTTCATCATCACTCAATATGTGGATCTGACTGACATTTTCAAGCGTTGCGTTTTGTTTGTTTTCGTCTTCTCATTTTCCCATGTCATCTGTGTTTTGTGCTCTAGGATAATCGATAGACATAGTTGATGTCTTTCTCTTTTTTTTTGTTTTTGAAGTTGATTTGATCTTTTCGGTTGCATCAGCTACTACATTAAGTTTTCCATTGGAAACTTGTACTTTTTTGTTGAGGGCAATGAGAAAGCGAAAGTCTTTCAACGTTTGCAACAACAAATCTTTGTAGTATTTTGATTGATGATCTCCTATTGAATGTCAAACAATTCAATCTTAAGATAAAACGTAATCATTTCTAATTAGAAATGCTGAAGAGTTTATAATTCCATAAATTCAATTTTGCTTTTATCATAAAAATGCAATTATACTCAACTTGTTTGAATATTCTATTATATATCTTATGAATACCAAAAATAAAATTTCTATAAATACAAATAATATATTAAATAATAATATTACTGCTTTCAATTGATGTTAAATACTCACATACCGGACATCCAATAGATATTGTTGCAACATCCTCAAACATGGTTATGAATGCACTTTCCTCCCCTTGTACTACATTGACTACCACTTTGTATCCGGAATTCGTAAAGATATATTAGTTATATGACATATGAATATTTTTTATTTTTAAATGAATAATTAATATTTTGGTGTTGTTTCAATTTTTCGCCATTGCATTTATTGCAAGTCACATTCTCCTTATCTTTCAACACCGAAGCAAAGACAATTTTTGCATGAGTCATACCATATGGTAGATGCGTTCTCAATTCTATCAATTACTCCTTGAAACATTAATATATATCCTGTAAGGGAACACGGTTAAATTACAACATAATTATTTGATTGTGTTAGTAATTTAATAAAATACTACATGGTCATAACAAAAACAAAACATGAAATTATAATGAATGTACCTCAAATAGTGTATGTCTTTTGTATATGTATTACTCACTGCAAACTTCCAGGTAAATAAAT
Source organism: Rehmannia glutinosa (assembly GCA_016081115.2). NCBI lineage: Eukaryota > Viridiplantae > Streptophyta > Magnoliopsida > Lamiales > Orobanchaceae > Rehmannia > Rehmannia glutinosa. The sequence continues at coordinate 73,647,623 of CM071934.1, read as the reverse complement.
TGATGTCTTTATTGAAGATTATTACTCCAATGTGTATTTCCTACAAAAAGATAGGAATTTTGTTTTAATCTTTGCCAAACCTTAATTTTGTAAACAGGAAAAATTCGATTTTGTTTTTCTTATCTCATCGTCCGTCATTATCATTTTACGGATTTTCGTAGACAAGTTTATTCCGCATGATGTCTCTAATACAATCCGCAACACTTTCAATCGTATTTTGAATTTTTCTCGCTTGGTTTTAAGAAGTTTTAATGGGCTGACTGGATCCATTGACGTAATTGATTTCTTCCTGTATTACAATACATGTTAAAAAATAAAATAAAAATGGAGTTTAAATGTAATTGTTAAAAAACATAGATTGATCAATTAGCATACTATGTATTTGTCGGTAAAACATATAATTAAAGTGATCAAGTAGCATTAGAATTATTCTCTAAAATTATTAGGTGTCATTGACGGGTAATATATTTTTCAAATATTGTTGTTTAATTATTAATGTAGTTAATTAATTATTGAACAAAACTATCAATGTTTTTTATTGTATATATATTTTTGGACAATCGATCTTTGGTGGTGTTAGAGAACGTAACTATCCCTTAGCTTTATCACGCGAGAGAATGCGAAAACCGACATCGAATGATATCCTCAAAAACACCATTCATCTTAACAATATCACAAATTTCTAAAAATTGCGCCAGGATGCGCATTTGGATTCTCAACGGCTCTACCCTAGGAAACAAATATTTATATTGGTACCAGTTCTAATCAATTAAAACTTTGTCACTGTCCAACAAGAACATCACAAAGTAAACTAAAGTATAAAAAAAAAAAAAAAACGAATAATAGAAGAGAAATGCATAAGCAAGAATTGAAAGTACAAATTTGCAGTCCCTTCAGGTTGGATTTGAAAAGATAGTACTCGAAATGGGAGTACAATTTGTTGTAATTTCTTCTTATTGTTACCTCTTTTTCTTTTTTGAACCATTGAGTTCTTTCCTTGCATTTTCTGAAAGATTGCTGAGTGAAAATTGGGAGTCTTTGGATTTCTTCTTGTGTTTGTTTGAAATGATAATTTGTATCAATTAAATCCCTACTTGTATTATCTCTTGTTTCTTCAAAGACGCTTCTGCATCTCTCCGAAGCTGGGGAAGAGAGTGAACATTAATTGAAATTCTTTGTACATAATTATGTACTTATTAATCCATCTATTACTAATTAACTAATTATTTAATGTACTACGTAATTCAAAATTTAAGATTCATGATTTTGGTAGAAGTGGTATATGTAGTGATGACATGCATATATTTTACTGTACATGATAAATGGTTGAAGAATCGACATTACAACATAAATGACATAATGTAGCACCCAAAAAGTGTTACCTAATATCCGTTTAATGTTACTATAGACAAAGTAGCACTTTTTATGTTGATGCAGTTGTCCGTGCTACATATAGTCTAAGGTATCACTTTTAAATTATTTTTGAATTAATGGTATTTAATTGTTAATGTAGTTAATTAATTATTGAACAAAATTATCAATGTTTTTTATTGTATATATATTTTTTGGGTAACTCGGGTTCCTTTACACCTCACTATGCGTGACGCGTGAGGACAATAGTTCAACTGTTCAAGCCCTTTATTGTTGCACCAATGTATACCACATAATGTACATAGACTCTCTAGTCTTTTTGGTGGGATATATTGACGTACAAGCAGACCTTGTAGGTAAAAAGAAAAAGTATATTGAACTCTCAAATAAAATAACTGAAGTCATGAATATTATTTTTTTGTAAAATAAAATATCTCCATATAAACATTAATTTAAACCTTTTTTTGGAAAGTAATAAATTATATAGATAAAAGAACACGAAACAACGCTCTCGATATTTGAGTCCAATTTGCGCCTTTTGAAATTTTTTATTTTTGTAAAATATTCATAATTTTTAACAAAAGACAACCAAATCAGTTTATGTAATTGTTACACGCACTATTATGAAAATAATTTGGTCAGAATGAACACCCTTATTTGGACTATATATATATATATATATATATATATATATATATGGGTGTCAATTTGGGTTTGGTTTGAATTTATGAGTTTGTGGGTCGAAATCAGTCAACCAGGACCCAATAATTATTCATGTTAGAATCTTAAATCCGAATCCGACCTATTTATTTCATTGTTAACCTAGATCCGACTTGTTTAACACATCTAATAATATTTTTTTAAAAAAATAATCACTATGATATGCCATTTAATTAATAATAAATATTACAATTCACAACTTAAAAAAATAGAATTACATAAATACATAACATACTAATAATATTTTGAGAACAACATACAAAAAGACATGCAAAATAATTACAATTATGGAGGTTTTAGCATTTAAGTTTTAAGGACATGTCTTGTTTTTTTTTCCTTACAATTAATTATTTACTTATTTTTTAAAAATTATAAACGCGTTAGACAAGTTAAATGGGTTATTTGGATTTGAACCAATTTCGGCCCAGATCCGTGAAGTCTAGACCCGTACCAATTAGTTTTATATTAGGTTCGTATTGGGTTTGCGGGCGGATCCAAAATTATGACCCATATATATATATATATATATATATATATATATATATATTAAGTTAACTGTTCTATAACCTTAAGATCTATTTTTAAAATATCGAACCAAAATTACTTTATTAATTTTTTTCGTTAGAGAACTAAGATATGTTTTTAAAATATCAAACCAAAATTACTTTATTATTTTTTCCTTAGAGAACTAAAAATTGTAAGTGTCCTGGAATGCATTCCATCAAGTCAAAAGGATCCTATAGATTACAGGAAATGAAAGTTTGTTAATCCATCTAACGAACCTATAACCTTTATATGCACATATTATTAAGTTTTAAATGCTCACAGTCTTGGTTGTTTTTTTCTTTTGTCAACTTGAAAAACCATTTACATAATTTACCTTTGTATGTACTTGTGCAAAAATAGATGAGAGTAAATAAAAAAATCATTGAATTCTAATTAAATTAGATTGAATAAATTTAACATGAAATTAACATTAATATTTAAATGTCATATTAAAGAACAATCATTTCTCGAAATTGTATCTTATTATAAGGATACGTTGAAATTTGAATGGTCCTCTTTGAACTTTAAGAATGATAATTAAACCTTGAAAATTACAAACTGAAAAATAATACATAATGAGGTGTTACAAAAGAGAATTCATAGTTGATAAAGTTATGAGAAAAGAGAAAATGGAAAAGGATTCAAAATTATGCCGGTGAATCATTTGTTGTAATTCCTGCATTTTATATTTCAAACTTGGAAGCTTTAATCACTATTTTTCGATCTTTCACTTATGCAAATCATATTATGTTTCCAAATTCGAGGAAAACACAAGAATAGTCTTAGCGAAGAATATAAACATAATTAGATTGGGAACTTATCAAATTATTCGATTATTAAATCTCAAACTTGACAATTCTTATGAAGTTATTATATTCATTTTTTAAAGGCTAAGGCGGTGAAATGCGGTTCAAAGTTTTTGCTTTTGACTCCAATTTTAAACATACATTTTCTACTATTGCTTCGTAACTTTGATCGATATTTTTATATTTGTGGCATCATTTTGTGTTTCGATTCTTGGGAGTGCATTTGGATCTTTTTTTTTTTTTCAATTTTTCATTTACTTGATCTTTCAATCGTAACATTACTCCGAAAAGTTGGTTCTTTTTCTATTTATCACCATTATTATCAACCATATTTAAACTTTATTTTTTTGAAAGATGGACTAAGTTGTTAATATTTGATAATCTATATATGTGTAAACTATCAAGACTACATATTAATTATTAAAAGAATAAAAGTAAACATAGACCAAGTTGAATGACCGATCAAAATGTATATTTCCTGGACATTAGATAAAAATTGACGAAATGAAATTTATAACGAATAAGAAGATCTAAATTTAAAAACTATTGAAAACATACATATTATAGCTAATGAAAAAAACTACGGAAAAAAATAGATTCCTCATTAAAAGAAAACCAACAAAAATCAATACTCGAAATGAAAAGTGAGAAAGACTGCATTCATAGAATTTCTGTTTGGAGAAATACGACGAATGATGCAACGCATTTATCATGAATTCTATCTGATCTCATTTCAACTACAAAAAGCAAAAAAATAATAAGAAGATTCTCTATTGATGACACCTTTTATTTTTTTGATTGGTACGCATTCGATTAATTCTTTGAAATGCAATTCAATTGTTCTTTTCTCGGAATAATAAATAAAAAAGATGTGAGAGTAACAAATTATCCAACTTTCCATAATTTTATACATAGGAAAATATGAAAATACTCGAAAGAAAAATATTCGATTCATCTAATTTATGCAATCCAATTTGACAAATTATACAACATGAATATTATATATTACAATTCACTATAAGTCTAAAACCGAAATAACTTACTCATCAACTCATTAATCATAGTAATTCGATCTTCTAGACATGGAGTTAACTCAATCAATATCGGCTCAGTTAACAAATGGCTGAAGAGAAAAATTGGATCGGTTTTTCGGTTTATCTTATGCTCAAAGGGATGTGGCTTTTTGATTTTTCGGGATGGCGGCGTATGTGTTGGGAGAGAACTTCTTAATGCGCCGACGGACTATCGAATTCTTTTTCTCCTTTCAATCTCTCTTCACTCCACAACCATTAAGATTGTTTTCTACTACCTTGATTGTCCAAAGTTGGATGGATCCAGGGACCAGATCCTCCAATCCTATTCTTTCCAAAATCTGATCGGCAAAAATCCGATCTGCGTTTCTATTCTTATTTTTTCTTTCCGAATAATTGATCCACTAACAATTCAGTAATTCACTCAATTTGTTTTGATTGTGTACTTTTTCTCGGTTTCTTTTCATCATTTTGTTATCCCTATTATTCTTTCTTTATTATTATTCTTTATGACTCTGGAATAAGAAAAGTCAATCGATTGAAATTGTAATGTGGCGTAAGAAAAGCCAATCGGCTGAAATTCTTGGTCAGTATATTTTTAATACCACTATGAATTTATCTTAAATCATAAATTACGTTTTGGCCATTAGAATCAGAATTAATACCACTATGAATTTGTCTTTGTACCTGTCTTTCAAACTTCTCTTATACATTTTCCTTCTCTTAATTAATTCTTAACATCTTATCTTAATTCTTAGCATATGTAATTACACTTTAAACCTCATTTATCTCTAAAACATAAGGATATTTTAGTCTAACAATATTTTTACAGAAATATTCATCCTTTTAGAGGTGTTAGGGATTAGGGATTAGGGATTAGGGATTAGGGAAGGGATTAGGGATTAGGGATAGGGATTAACGAACCGATATTTGCCAAGTAAAAAAACACTCACAATCGACTGAAAAGATGGAAACATTGTTTATTTTACCTGCTTTTCAAATAGCTTATCCTTAAATCTTTTGAAAATACACATCATAATACCGTTTTCCACCTTATTTTGAAAGAAAAATACCTTACTTAATTCCACTTTTTGTAAATGGAGAAAAAAATTCACTTTTGGTCTCATTAGACTTACACCACTGATGATTTTAGTCCTATTAGACTCATTTTTAGTCCCAAATAGATATTTTTCACAAAAAATAGTCCCATAAGACTGAAAACTGAAATTTTGGTGTTGCTCTTGTTAAAAAATTAAAACTTAAACCGTTATGATAACAAAAATGGTCCCGTAGGACACCAATATTAAATTTTTAACGACAAAAATAGTCCCATAGGACACCAAAGTTAAATTTTTAACCAAAAATTGTCTCATTATTCTTTTTTTGGTTAAATTTAATATTATTGATGATAAAAATTATTTTAAATTTTATATTTTGAGTTATTTATTGAAATTAATATTGTGAATGTCCCACTTGAAAACTAAAAAAATCTCTGTCCTTCAAATATTTTTCTAAAAATATCTTTTTCGTCGTTTTATTTACTTACTAAAACAAATTCTTTTACTTAAAATATTTAGAAAAACAAATAATTTTTCGATATTCTTTTTAGTTTAAATAACTTCTTGATTTTGAAAAATATATGTATTTCAATTATCAGTAAAATAAAAATTTTTACGATATTAAATAATTTCATAATTTTTAAATATATGAATTATTTTTAAAAAATTTCGAAAAAATACTATTAAAATATTTTGGTATAGTTTAATTATAAATACTATTAAAAATATTTAGTAATGTTAACCTATCTCACATTTTTTAATTTTTCATTTTCAAAAATTATGTTTTTATTTTTATGTTTTTAAATCAAACTTTACATTTTCCTCAAAAAAATAAAAATCAAACTTTACATATATACACATACATGCACTTTGGGTTATATGAGATCGATATCCTGGGACAAGAACATAGGAATGCAAAAAAAAAAAAAAAAAAAAAATCAAACTTTACATATATACACGGACATGCCTTTGGTTATAACACATTCACGAAACAAAAATAAATATTTAACATCTACTTTAAAAGTTATTTTTTAGAAAATTTAAATTTTATAACTTGAGTTATAAATTTTATTATTTAAATTACTTTGTTAATTTTCTAATTAAAATTTGATACATGTATTGAATCTTTTTGTATCATTTAAATTACTTTGTTAATTTTATTATTTAAATTACTTTGTTAATTTTCTAATTATATAAGTTGAATTTTAAAGTTTATGATTTAATTTAATTTTCAATTTTTTAGTTATAATAAATAAAAAAATAGTAACTTTAATGATAATATATTTTTTAAAATAGATATTAGTTATATTTAATTTTTAGAGAAAAATTCACTTTTGGTCTCATTAGACGCGTGATGATTTTAGTCTCATTGTTCTCACTTTTAGCCCCAAATTGCATGTTTGACTTTCAATTTCACGGGTTTGATGTTAACTTTTAACGGTGGGACCATTAGTGAGACAAGAAAAATCTTATGGGATTATTTTCAAGACATGGGACTAAAATCATCGGTGGGTAAGTCTAATGAGACCAAAAGTTAAGCTGTTCTCTTGTAAATGTGAACTAAGCACGTCTTCTATTGTCAAACTACAAAATCAATTATGCCAAATACAATTAGGTATATATGCCATATATAGGATATATGATCTTCTCTCTATGGCATGATGTCATTTTCATTATCTTTACACTTTGATGACCGGTTTGTAGAATCCATACCGTCGTAATAATTAATAAATAAACATATCTAATTAATAATTCCGAGATTCTGCAAATTCTAGATCTATATATATTCATGACGTATGTATTAGTAACTATGAGTCCAAACATAAATCACATATTTACACATATAGGGGCGGATCGAATATACCTATTTGCGGCGAGCTATCGATCCACGCGGTAGGATTGAGCCCGTCTACAAGCCTCTTTTGATCCATGATTAAGCCATCTACAAGCCTTCCCTTGATTAAACCCTGAACAATGAACGAATCTCGTAGATTGGTTGAACCACGAACAAGATCACGAACCGCTTTCTCGTTGGTGTAAATATTACTAGAATTATTTACTTGGATGTGCACATCTTAAACCCTTGGAGAACCTTGGTGATGCTCCAAGAAGAAAACCGTAGAGAGAAATTTTAGGAGAGAGATTATTCTTTTTCCATGTAGGGGACGATATTTTTCTTGGACTGGTATTGTAGGGAGAGATATCAATATATATTTCAATCCCATATCTCAGTTAGAGTCCTAATGGGAGAGGTTTCTAGATAAACCTCGTCTAAATATGACTCCCTATTATCTCAAATATGGATGCAACCTAATTGCACCCAATATCTCCCACTCATACATATTTGACTCGACTCATTCGAATCACATCCTCATAGTTCTCATCTCACGTCTCTTCTTTCATACAGAGAATAAGGCGTGCGACCAAGCGAGAAAGCAAAGGCGAGGAGAGTTATATTAAGTCATCACCAAACTAACATAACCCTACAACTCAATAACTCGCAATGTACCCCAAACCAAGTGGTCGCACCCAGTCAAACATCTCTAGATCACTCAATGAATACAAGTAAAGCATGATCGACCCACTCAAATATGTTTCTATATTCATGACTAGTCAAACACATTTCGACATAGTCGCCCGGGCTATGAATCATAGAACATAAGTGCGTTACCAACTTAATTCTTCCTCGGCCCCACATGCCAATTAGCTTAGTCTGTGACTTTCCTAGACATGCTCCGACAAACCAAATCACACATGGCTATTGGATATATGCTAAAGTAGCGTCATCAAGCTTACACATCATGACATGGTCCAAAGTCCCAGAGGGTAAAAAAATAATAATACGGACTCACACAGTGACGAAGCAGGGACCCATTCAGTCACTTTCCCATACACGGTCGACTCAAAGCACATGTAGTATGAATACATGCTATGATGGAGCTCCCACTCAATTTAGGCATGTCACGCTCTTGACATCATACAAATCTTAGTCCAGTCGCTATTTAAGCGCCCAACTTGCGCACTACTCATAGTCACTCCCAAAGTGTCATACGATAGTTCGCACATTTGGCTACAAACAAATGCTTTTATGAAGTTTGGCCATACTTCATAATCGATCAACTCGGATCTCATCTTAACCTCTAGTTAAGGCTACTTTTTAATTATACTTAATAACCTTCCTCATTTGCTCTGGCGAAGGTGATCATTCGCAAACCACCTTATGTGACACAATCTTTTAAGTCTCATCCTGCTCGCTCTCTTAGCGCCCGAGCGATTGCCGTGTGAGAGGGCCAATAAAATCATGGTGACAACTCACAAATTCAGTACCAAACACATAATGAGAATCATTTTGGGAAATTTATTGTTTAGATTTTGATGAATGCCATGTAAAACTTAGAATAGGAAGTTGGCACCCCAATTATTGTTGTAAACTGCATTGTAATAAATAGGGCTGGTCAAGTGAGTCAAGTCACTATGTCCAAACATGCAAGAAGACAATTGGAGACTAGAAGGAAGACTCATTGCAAGACAATGAGTATGGCAAAGAAGAGAAGACGGAACTCTCTTCAAGGAGCGGTGAGATGCGGTGAGTGGAGTATCGGTCAAGTCAACTCAAGAAAAGCCAAGTCTCAAGTTGAAGTGACGGAAGAGTCATCCATGATTGGAAGGCGACTCTAAGTCACCTGGGGAAAGCAAGGAAATGCGATCAAGTCGAGATAATCAAAAGATCCGTTGCCGTAAATCAAGAGAATTACCTAAATAAGTAATATCTCCATGCTACCTTTCTCGAAGTGCTCGATCCCGAGCGTGCAAAAGGAATAAACCAATGGGAAGCACTACACCGTGTCGAACTCGAAAAGGCGGAGAACAATTCATACGAGGAAGTGGCAATTCCAAGGATCGCAACAAGACAAGCCAACGACCACAAGTGACTTTCAAAAAATAAGCCTATCTCTTCAACGGGCGATTTTTGAAAGATCACTATAAAAGGCCGAGGAATGACTCACGAGTAGGTGACCAGAACCAAAACATTCAAGCAATTATTAGAATCAGAATCGAAAAATATTCTCAAGTTATTAAACGCTCAATCCTCAAGCCTACACTACGAAGAACATCAATCCAACACTCACTGTGAAGGAAAGATAACTTCAATCGCTTAAAGAGGAAATTATCAAGAATCAAGGGGTCTACATTCCACGAAGGATTGTAGGAAGGTTCAAGGTTGAACCAAGTCTTGAGCTTTTGGAGGGCTTCGTGATCAAATCCAAAGAGCTTGAGCAAGTGGGGTGTAGTAGCAAAGCAAATGCCACTGTGAAAGAAGGCGAGTCGTCGAGAAGCCACCGAGTGATCAAGGCGTCTCGGTCGAGTCCCAAAGGATCAAGTCACCAGTGATCAAGACTTGTATCCGACTATTACCACTTTGTATCTTGATCAATACCTAGTGGATTCCTCCGGGAGTTGGAGAAGAGAGGAGTAAAAGAATTACCCCATCTTGAACCTCTAGTAAAATCTTATTGTGTCATTTACATTTCAAACTTTAATTCTTGCATCATATTTGTTTAATTCTCACGACATATTTGCTATCCATTAGATAATCTCTAAGTACTAAATCAAGCTCAAAATTTCTACTTAACCAAACTTAAGGGTGTTAAGTCTTCCGCTGAAAACAAACCACGATTGAGTTAATTTAGACTTAACAAATGAGTTATTCCATCAACAACTCGGTTGAGTCCGTTGAGAGACTAACTCTACCTTGATTAACTAAATTGGTTGTCCACCAAGGACACAAATTGTGTAGTATCAACTCTGAATTTTTAAAAGGACTAAATCAAAAATTTGGTGAGGTTTATTCAACCCCCCTTCTAAACCTTACACTTACACCCCTTGGGACCTACAAGTGGTATCGGAGCGGTTGGTTCATTGAGCCTTCCGCACCGGTTCTTGAACTAGATCTCCAAACTTTTCAAAGTCTCGCTTTAGTACTTAAACTTTCAAAACTCTTTTTATCATTAAAATTTATTATCATGGAAGCAAATTTGACACGCATCCCTATGTTCACAATTGAGGAATTTGATGATTGGAAAATTCGTATACTGAGCTCATCTATCGAAGATTACATGATGAGATGTGGATAGTGATAGAGGATGGGCCACTGCAAATCTTAAAGGTGAACACAAAAGAAGAAGAAGAGCAAATCGAAGGTGAAGAGGATGTTGCTCCCGGACCCGACCATGGTTGAAAAACCAAGAACCGAGTGGACAAATGATGACGAGAAAAAGATACAACCTGGACAATATAGCCAAGGACATCCTTTACAAAACCTTGGACAAAGCCATGTTCAATAAAGTCAAATCATGCAAAACGGCTAAAGAAATGCAGGACAAACTAACACCGATTTGTGAAGGCTCGGAGCAAATCAAAGAAAATAAATTATCGGTGGTCATGTACAAAAATTTGAGAATTTCAAAATAATCGCAGGAGAAAACCTGGATCAATGGATGCTCGGTTCACGAAAATCACCAACGAGCTATCGCACTTGGAAAGGAATATACACGAAGGAAATGTGTATGAAAATCCTAAAAAGTCTCCCAACTGAATGGGAAATGAAGGTCATGGCACTAAGACATTCCATGGACCTATCGAAGACTTCCAACCATGAACTATTCTCGGATCTCAAAGCCTACGAATTTGAGTGAGAAGAAAAGACCGAGGAAGAGACAATTTGTACCCAAAACAATGCTCTAATTGTTAAAGATGGGAAGAGAGCCGAGGTCAAAAAGTCATTGACCCGGAAAAATAGCCCTACTAGTAAAAAGGTTCAACAAGTTTTTCAATAAGAACTACAAGAGAGGCAAGGGCGAATCTTCCGGAAGACACTCACCTCCTCCAAGTCAAGGGAAGATAGGCCAACCAAGAGAAACAGATCATCAAAAAGTCAATATCAAAGGGACAAATCGAAGAATGGAAAGAGTTGATCAAAAGGTTGAATATCTATCTTTGGGCTGTAGGCAACCAGGTCACTATGCCATTGATTGCCCATATCCTGTAGTCAACAAATACGGGAATGAAGAAGAAAGAAAGGTCTTGAGAGAAAGAAGACAAGAAAAGAAAAAGGCAATGTTGGTTGCGAGAAAATCTTTGAGTCAAAAAGACATAGCCGAGTCGAGAAGCAAAGAAGGTGACTACTCAAGTGACTCGAAGAAGAAGCCCGATCGTTTGATGGCCAAGGAACAAGATCAACCTAACCAAGAAGATGAGGTACACTCCAACTCATCAAACTCGATTCTAGTGATAGTGACTGTGACACACACACCTCATCACCCACTGATCTTTATGATTCATTAGGCAAAATGATGAAAGATTTTGAACACATTAAATCCTCACACACACTATTAAATGGGGAAAACAGCCTACTCAAGAGCCAAAACTCACAAATGACTAAGGAGCCGAGTACTCTAAGTCAAATAGGCGATGAGAATGAAAGTTTAAAGGTCTGAAAATGCTAAGCTAATAAGCGAGAAATAGTTGCCATAGAAAAGAGGAGAATGACCTCAAAATGTGATTGCATCATTCACTAAGGCATCTAAATCATTGGATGATCTTATTATGAGTCAAAGAGAATGTGGAGACAAGACAGCTTAGGATTTAATTCCTCTGTGCTATGTCAAACTCAAAAAGTAATTTTGGAAAAAGGATCTTCAAGCAATGAAGAGTCTAAAAAATCCAAAACTCTAAATGTTGCACACATTCACTCCAAAGCACAATTACAAGCAAACGCCTTGGTTATAAAGGAAAAGGAAAACAGCGATTGAGTGCGGCTGAAAAGGACAGTGAGAAGAGATTGATCGAGTTCCTCAACAAACTCCAAACAAAAATACTCTGTAAAGAGGAAACGAGCTACCAAAAACCCCAGAAAATCTATAAAAGAAATACATATGATGGGAATGGTAGAAAATATCCAAGCCAAGTGATTGGAATGATGTGAACTATCGGATAGACTTATTGAATATAAGCCCAAATGGCAAAGGCCTAGAACTCAGCAAAGGCCATTCCAAAAGTATAAGAGCTTTCATCAAAGACACATATGCACCTAGGCACTACACTCGGAGACACCACAATTACCCAAAGAAGCGATTGCTAAAACATATACACAGCATACGACAAAAAGAGACAAATTGTATGAACCTAAAATCCCCAAGCAATTTGCCAAGATTAATTATGATTATGGCACCGATAGATGGCAACCCCTTAGAGTCAAATCATTTGGCTATAAGTTGGTTGGATCATCTTACAATTCTAACCCCTCGGGACCCGCACAAGTATGGGTACCTAAAACTTAATTTCCTTGATTGCGGGTTCAAGAGCAATGTGAGTGCCAAGGAACCTGGTACATGGATAGTGGTTGTTCCGGACATATGACAGAAACAAGAAAAATCTGTCAAAATTCAAGGAAGTTAAAGGAGCAAAAGTCATATTTGGAGGAAATGAAGCTCCGGTGAAATAAGAGGCATTGGATCCATCAAGAGGAACGGATTAGAAATCACGGATGTTGCATATGTTGAAGGACTCAACTTCAACTTGTTAAGCATCGATCAACTCGTGACAAGGGCTATAATGTTGGATTTAACATGGGTATATGCCAAATCAAGGATCTTGAATCTAATGAAGTTGTGTTGCAAGGATGCGGACAAAAGAACATGTATGTAGTATATTGGTCAACCGCTACACCCAACACATGTCTATTAGCAAAGAGCACACACTGAATCAAGTTGGTGTGGCACAAAAAGCCGAGTCACCTGAATTTCAAAACGATTAACAAGCTTGCAAGAAGTAATCTTGTGGAAGGACTTCCGACTCGAAGATACAAGAAGGAGAGTATATGTGATGCATGTCGAACAAATCAAATCATCATTCAAAGAAAGACATGCCCATCTTCAACAAGAATATTGCATCTGCTACATATGGATCTATTTGGCCCAAAGTGGAACCAAATAGCATAAGTGGAAAGAAATACACCTTGGTGGTAGTAGATGACTACTCAAGATATACATGGACAATATTCATGTGTAAGAAGAAAGAAACTCTACGAAACTACCACACTGATGAAAAAAATTCAAAATGAAAAGAGCCAAACCATTATCAAAATAAGATCGGACAGAGGAACCGAGTTTGTCAATGGGATAATAACTCGATATTGTATTGAAAATGGTATTGGTCATGAACTATCTGCACAAGGACTCCACGCACAGAGAATGGAGTTGTAGAAAGAAGGAACAGAACTCTCAAAGAAGCGGAAGGACCATGTTAGGTCGGGGGTTACCAAAAAGATTTTGGGTGAAGCAATCAACACACTTGCTACACTCAAAACAGATGTATGATAAACAGACAAATGACAAAAACTCCTATGAGATTTGGACTGGAAGAAAACCAAATGTTGCATATTTTAGAATATTTGGATGTAAATGCTTCATCCACAACAATGGCAAAGACAATCTAAAAACGTTCGATGCTAAAGGATGAAGGTATCTTCTTGGGATACTCAACAAAGCAAAGCCTCTGAGTACTCAACAAAAGGACTATGGTTGCGGAAGAATCCATTCATGTGGTATTTGATGAGCCAAATGTAAATGGAGAAGACATTGAAGAGTCGGTTGATAAGTTGAATCATCCAACCATACGAAAGAGTCCCTATCTTTGAAGCTGAAGCTTTGGAATTATAAACTCGGAAGAAGATGAGATAGTGAATCTCAAAAACAGTGGAAAATTTGCAGCTAAGTGATTACGAGAGAGTGATCAAAGCAACACAATGCTAGACGATCAACCCACTAACTTGCTTCAACCGGATGTAAGATGGTGAAAGATCATCCACGAGAACTTATCATTGGAGATATAAGAGAATGTGTCAAAACAAGATCCAGAACTCAACAAGAAGCTATGTTCACATGCTTTATCTCGCAAATAGAGCCCAAAGATGTGTTACAAGCATTGGATGACACACATTGGATTCAAGCTATGCAAGAAGAGTCAATCGGTTTGAAAGAAATAAAGTATGGGAATTAGTTCAAAGACCCACCCATCAAAACGTTATTGGTACTAAATGGGTGTTGAAACAAGATGAACGAGAAAGGTTACGTGGTAAGAAACAAAGCAAGACTAGTAGCCAAAGGATATTGCCAAGAAGAAGGAATAGATTTTGATGAAACATTTGCTCCTGTAGCAAGATTGGAAGCTATAAGGATGTTTCTTGCCTATGCAGACTCACAAGAATTTTCTTTGTATATCGATGGATGTAAAAAGTACATTTGCTCCGGGATTTGAGCGAAGAAGACTCTTGGAGATAAGGTATACAAACTCAAGAAAGCCTTGTATGGATTGAAACAGGCACGAGCATGGTATGATACCTTGTCACAATTCCTAACGAGAATGGATTCACAAAAGGAAAAGTAGATAGAACACTTTTCAATTCAAGACAAAAAGAGTATACTGCTTGTTCAAATATATGTGGATGACATCATTTTTGGATCCACAAACAAAGAGCTGTGTGAAAAATTTTCAAACCTCATGCAAAGTAAATTTGAAATGAGCATGATGGGAGAGCTGACATTCTTCCTTGGACTCCAAGTGAAACAACTGAAAGATGGAACCTTCATAAGTCAAACAAAATACACCAGAGATTTAATGAAGAAATTTGGTATGGAGGAGAAGTCTTCTGTGAAAATACCAATGAATACATCAGTCAAAATGGACATGGATGCAGATGGCAAGCCTGTAGATCAAACAAGATACATAGCACTTATTGGATCATTGCTCTATCTCACAAAAACAGGCCAGACATCACCTTTAATGTAGGTGTATGTGCAAGATTTCAATCTGCTCCAAAAGAGAGCCATATGACAAAATGCGACTAAGAGAATCTTGAGATACTTGAAAGGAAGCCAAGAAGTTGGCTTATGGTATCTAAAGGAAGGTGGATTCAAGCTAATTGGCTATTCACTCACTCATGCTATCTTTGGATGCAGAGTTGACAGAAAAAAGCACCTCGGGCACATGTCAAATGCTAGGAAACAGGTGATTTCTGGTTTAGCAAAAAGCAAAATTCAATAGCCACCTCTACAAATTGAAGCAGAATACATAGCTACGGGCAAATTGTTGTGCCCAAGTCCTATGGATGAGACAAAGAAATGAGAGACTATGAAGTTGAAGAAAAGGAAATTCCAATCATGTGTGATAACACAAGTGCAATTGCAATCACTCAAAATCATGTGTTGCACTCAAGAACAAAGCATATCGATGTCAGATATCACTTCATAAGAGATCATGTGGAAAAGAAGGACATCATCTTGGAATATATCTCAACTGATAAACAATTGGCCGACATCTTCACAAAACCATTATGTGAGTCAAGATTTGAAGAACTCAAGCATGAGTTAGGGTTAATTGAGCTGAGCTGACACTCAGAAGAATCAAAGAAAAGAAATGGAACACAAAAAGGGAAAAAGAGCTGAACTCACAAATCAGCTAAGTAAATCAGCCGTATCGGAAAGACAACTATACCAAGTCAGCTGACAGCTGAGTCACAAAGAGAACTGTGAGAAGAAGAGTTAAACCAGCTAAGGGTAAAAGCTGAGTCATTTATGAACAAAGTGACAAAAACGCAGTCGTTTTGACTAAGCGGGAATGTTTTTAAGAATTACGTCAGCATAATTATGACGTGTACAGGCAAAAGCTGCACACCAAGCTTATGATTGGATATAAATGTTGCCGCATTAAATACGAGACATTAAATGCTAAATCGGCGTGCAACATCTAAGCCGTTGATTTCGATCACATTTCAAAAACCACCCGCACGTCCTTTCATAAACCATACTTAAGCTTTCTTTCTTCTCTCTCTCTCATATTACCAAAACCGTTCATTTCTCTCAGAAGCAAAAGCAAAACTCTCTCAAAACCCTATCTATCTTCAAATCAACTTCTAAGTTTTCTTCGGTGAAATCCTGAAAAATGGCACCAACCTATGATTTTGTCAAGTTAGGAAAGCAAATCCACACCGGGTCTCACATGGATTTCGACGGCATGGTGAAACAGGGGTCCGACGACACCCTAGTGAAGAAAATTGCTGAGAAATTGGAAACGTCCGGGCTGAAACCGTTTCTGACGTTGGAATATCCAATGACCTATGTGGAGGAGGTCGCACAATTCTATGTGAACGCTGAGATTCATGATGAGGGGATCAAATCCTCTGTTCACGGAAAGGAGTTCATCATCGCCGCCAAGGATTTGGTGAACACTTTGCTCACTACCGACGGAAGGAGCATCGAAATCAACGGTTTGATGTAAACTGGCCGCTTTGGAAGAAAGTAGCCAAGCCCGACTATCTTTGATAAAATATACACAAAAAAAACAAGAGGTCAGAAGGAGGATTATCACAAGTCGTTGGACATAGTTGCCAAATGCATAGACATCAAATTTGGTAGCTTTGACCAATCACATCAAAAGCAAAGTTGATCGTAATGGCCGCGATCATTGAAGAAAGGAAAATAAATCTGGCCGAGTTTGTCTCAGCAGACTATGCCAAAATGTAGGGAACAAATCCTTCAAGGAAGATGGTACATTTGGAGGATCCCTAGGATATGGCCAGTGATTGGCCGGCCGATGGAGGTGAAAGGAGTCCCTCTTAGACATGGAAAGGCATTCCATGTAAACAAGAGGATGTTTAGATCAAACCTCTCTGCGCGCAAGAAGAGAGCCTACGACAAGAGAGGCGACACGAGTGAGGGGAATCAGTTGACCACTGAAGATACGATTGTTTCTCTCCACCAAAGAAGAAAAGCGCCCTGCGCACTGCTAAGAAGATCTGCTCTCTGCAGCAGAAAGAAAAAGTCAAACATGCTCCCGCCCTACAGTAAAAGTCACTGCCCCGCGCCGTGTGTCTCTGCCCAGCCCGAATAATCGAGAAGGACTCTCAAATACCTTCTCCGATCATCAAAAAAAAGGAGAACGATAAGCCAAGACGGCCAGCTCCTCGAGAAAACACCAAAGACTCCCCGCGCCAAGACTCAAAACCGTAAAATTCCTCCGGTACAAACTAGGAGACGAAGAAGAATCATCAAGCGCTCCGAGCTTGAGAAACCGGTGAGTCGCCACTCACCGGGCAGAATCTGGAGACCTGCTAGAGAAGTAGAGTCTCCGGATACTATAGATGAAACTAAGTCTCTGTGAAAGGCGATCAGCAGAGGCAAATCAAGAAATAGTTGTAGTCCGCGCGGTGAGACACAAGAAGAAGGCCGATAGAGCCGATAGTGATGTGATGATCCTATCCCCACCTTACCCGGACATCCAAAATCGTCTGCGTGAGTGGAGGAAATGGAAATTGAGTCAATCAAGGAACATTTCCAATGGCCCGAGTTTATCGAAGAAGAAGAGGAACTGATGAACTTCATTGGGTGACCTCTGTGATCCCAAAGATCGGATGAAGAAAATCGCATGATATCTTGCATTTTCAAGGATAAGGAGAAGGAAAGAAGGCGCGGAGGAAGGCGAGGCAAGAGAGAGAAGGCCAGATCATCGCCCTCTCATTGGAACCACAAACATACGCATTCTCACTTCGATATTCATATCGAGAAAGTGATGAGGATCTGGACCTGCCGCCGCCCCGAAAGAGTTGCAAATGCGGCCCGAGCAATGCATGAATCGAGAATTCTTCATGAGAAGAGCATGATGGAGGGACCGGAGAGTCCTCCAAAACACACTGAAATTGATCCAATGGGAGTGGTTCAACAAATCGCCACCATTGTTCTTGCCACCACTTCCCCACTCACTCGGAAGAAGGAATTAAGGAATTGGCGATGAAACGGGTTAGTGGGGACCCCGTTGAGCCAACCCCTAATGAAGGTGTCTTACCACTGCACCAATGGTGAACACTCGGTAGAAACAGTAGGGAGTTTGGAGACGAGTGACCCCATTCCAAGTCACTCGGTGGTGCGCCCCGTGAGGGGGAAACTCCCTCCACCGTGCAGCAAGGTCGGAGAATGTTGTAGATGACTCCACAACGAATCCGGAGGCGAAGTGGAGAAAGTACAAACACAAAACGCAATGTTGCCATCATCAAAGCTCGGACGATTGAGACTGTCTCTCGGTGAGGTGCCAACTGCTACGCTCAAGGCTAATGACGATCTTTGATGCGATCGAGGCACGAAGGAAGAAGCCGGGAGTTAACACTCACGGGTGATGAAAGTGCAATTCATGGGGTTGAGACTCCAATGGATGCCACCACGAGAAAGACCCTAAGACAGTGACCGACATTGTCGAAAGGAGGTCCAAGGCCTCACTGCAGTTGAGACTGTAGGAGGTAATGACGGCCCACGGGAGGTTGAGACTTCCCCGGGGTAAAGAAGTCAAGTAGAGAACATCCCTCCTGCTATCATTGATCCATCGAAAAGGAGATAAGCGCGCTTCATGATTCCCAGGATAATCCTGATGTAACCTTTCTCGGGATCGGAAAGCGACGAAGAAAAGCCGAGTCATCCCCCGTGACAGATCCAAAAGACTCACCGCGGATGTTCCCAAAGACGAGCAAGTCCGATCTCAAGACTACTCGTCAAACTTTCAATTTTGATGATGAGCCACCAATGGAAATCTCATCATCATCCGATGACGCTCGATAAGGCCGAGGACCAGTCTACTCAATTGGAGAAACCAATGAGACCAACGAAGCTTTTGAGACAGTGAGGCTCGTAAGTGGGTCCACTTCACAAAAGACCCCAGTGAAACAGAGTCCACCGCACAGCTCCTCAAGCTGCGCAGCAGTTCGACTCAAAAAGGAACTTCACGCGCACCTCTCATCATTGAACAAATCCCGTTGGTCGTGATGATTCCTTTGTAGAATCATTTCCTTTCTCCCTGGAGGTACCCGACCTCCCTGAAGAGTCGAGAACGAGCTCAAGACGCTTCCACGGACCAGCTCCTATCATCTCGTCAGGAACCATCGTTCGGTGACTATGACTTTGACGCCGCATGGCCATCACCGCAACGGAAGAAACAAATTTGAAGTTCGGGAGGTGTTCAAGGCATTATTTGCTGAAATTGAACGGATGGAGAAGCACCAGGCCTCTATGGACATGCGATCGACAACAGAGATGCCAACCTTGCTGCGACTTGAGAGGCATAATCGGATCGGGGAATGGTGGCAACAAAGAAGAACAATGTGTGTGGAACAAGTTAGATACTTTAGGACATTGTTCAACAAGTCATGTATGGAGAGCCGAGAATGCTTGATGCAAAAACGAAATTGAGAGAACACATTGAGCACATGCATGAAGCTCACACCGCCGAGATAAAGGCTGCTGCGTGAGCAAAATAAGAGTGATCTCCAGTGCGGAAGAAAATATGGATAGAAAATTCAGCCTTCTCATGGTGAAATGAAGCTAATTTCAGTGAGTCCAACGCTACTCGCTCCAATTTTGTGCCGCATACTCCGCGAGCGAGACTCGAGACGAACTCGACTATCGCCAGGCTCGACTTCACGCTTGCCGATATGTTTCAGTGTTCCTCTCTCCTTTGATGATGCCAAAAAGGGGGAAAAGGAATACTATAAAGCGCTAAAGAGATTTGAAGTGAAAAAGAGGAGCGGTTGTAAAGGGAAAGACAGTGAGGAAGTGTCAAAACAAAAGAAAGGAAAGTCCGTTGAGGGGGAAGGATCGAAAGAAGTGACCTTGATGATTGCACAAACCCCCAACAAGGTCTTGTCACAACCGATATTATCGCACAAACTCCCAGTGACTCTGCCACTCCAACACTCGCTATATCTATGGTGAAAAAAGACAATTGAAGCGGGGATGGAGGAAGTGGAAGGAAGAATGGATGCCCGAGTTATGAACATCTTGAAACAACATGGAGACATTCCAAAGAGACGAGAGATACTTATGCCATCTCGGATGTCGGGACAGAGCCACGATCAGTTGATGAATTGAAAACGCTACATGCATCTCAAGGATACTTTCCAAAAATGTCTATGGCTCAAGCTTGGGACTTGTATTGGGAAAAGGGTCTCACGTTATGTGAAGAAGGCTGACAGCGACGGACTACTGAACCACTCGCTCTGTCACTTTCAAATTGGAAGAAGAAGACCCCAGTACAATACACGCCTGCAGGTAGAGAAAGAAGCGTGCTGGTGGAGGAAGAGGTTTCAGACCTGGGCCTATGCCCAAAAACATTGAGTACGTAGATCCAGGCAAGAAAGGAGGGATCTACTTTGGGCAATGGTCTTGACCAAGTAGCCAATTTGCAAGTGGCTAAAAGTAATGCTTGAGTATGCGAAAAGAATAGAAGAAAAAATAAGAGACAAACTCAGCTATGGGAGGAAAGACAAGAGAGATTAAGAAGAGATGAAGCTGCCAGGAAGGCATATGAAAAGAAGAAGAAGGCGGCTGACGATGAGAAAAAGAGAAGAAGAGCAGAAGATGCTGAACAAGATGAAAGAAGGAGACAGCGAAGGAGATGAAGTGTTGCTGTCCACCCCTTCATGTATTTTATTATGTAAATACATACTATGTAAGTCTTCTGAAATAAAGCTATAAACTCTTTATTTTTTTGTGTAGACAAATGTTTGCTCTGATACACCTTGTAAACAGTTGTGTAAAAGAATGTTATGATCAATAAAAGGATTGATTCTACGCATACATTCTATGTGAATACACTATCTGTATGTATCTTTGCTATTTACATTTTTGAATGGTTTAAGTTTTGGCATCATCAAAAAGGGGGAAATTGTTGGGAAATTTATTGTTTAGATTTTGATGAATGCCATGTAAAACTTAGAATAGGAAGTTGGCACCCCATTATTGTTGTAAATCGCATTGTAATAAATAGGGTTTAGGTCAAGTGAGTCAAGCCAGACTATGTCCAAACATGCAAGAAGACAACTGGAGACTAGAAGGAAGACTCATTTGCAAGACAGTGAGTATGGCAAAGAAGAGAAGACGGGAACTCTCTTGAAGGAGCGGTGAGATGCAAACAGTGGAGTATCGATCAAGTCAACTCAAGAAAAGCCAAGTCTCAAGTTGAAGTGACAGAAGAGTCATCCAATGATTGGAAGGCGACTCTAAGTCACCTGGGAAAGCAAGGAAATGCGGTCAAGTCGAGATAACTAAAAATATCCATTGCACATAAATCAAGAGAATTACCTAAATAAGTAATATCTCCATGCTACCTTTCTCGAAGTGCTCGGTCCCAGGAAGCGTGCAAAAGGAATAAACCAATGGGAAGCACTACACCGTGTCGAACTACGAAAAGTCAGAGAACAATTCATACGAGGAAGTGGCAATTCCAAGGATCGCAACAAGACAAGCCAACGACCACACGTGACTTTCAAAAATAAGCTATCTCTTTCAACGGGCGATTTTTGAAAGATCACTATAAAAGGCCGAGGAATGACTCACGAGAGTAGGTGACCAGAACCAAAAACATTCAAGCAATTATTAGAATCGTAACTGAAATATTCTCAAGTTATTAAACGCTCAATCCTCAAGCCTACACTACGAAGAACATCAATCCAACACTCACATGTGAAGGAAAGATAACTTCAATCGGTTGAAGAGGAAATTCTTGAAGAATCAAGGGTCTACATTCCACGAAGGATTGTAGGAAGGTTCAAGTCGAACCAAGTCTTGAGCTTTTGGAGGGCTTCGTGATCAAATCCAAAGAGCTTGAGCAAGTGGGTGTAGTAGCAAGGCAAAATGCCACTGAAGAAGGCCGAGTCGTCGAGAAGCCACCGAGTGATCAAGGCGTCTCGGATGAGTCCCAAAGGATCAAGTCACCTGTGTGATCAAGACTTGTATCCGGATGTTACCACTTTGTATATCTTGATCAATACCTATTGGATTCCTCCAGGAGTTGGAGAAGAGAGGAGTAGAAGAATTACCCCATCTTGAACCTCTATAAAAATCTTATTGTGTCATTTACATTTCAAGACTTTAATTCTTGCATCATATTTGTTTAATTCTGCACATATTTGCTATCCATTAGATAATCTCTAAGTACTAAATCAAGCTCAAAATTTCTACTTAACCAAACTTAAGGGTGTTAAGTCTTCCAAAAAAACAAACCACGATTGAGTTAATTTAGACTTAACGGTGAGTTATTCCATCAACGGCTCGGTTGAGTCTGAGAGACTAACTCTACTTGATTAACTAAATTGGTTGTCCACCAAGACAAAGCCGTGTAGTATCAACTCTCGAATTTTTAAAAGGACTAAATCAAAAATTTGGTAAGGTTTATTCAACCCCCTTCTAAACCTTACACTTACACCCCTTGGGACCTCGAGAATCCAACATATCTCATTAATCACAATTTGTTCTCAAAGGCCACATAATCAATTCTTACTTAATCCCTAATGACTCACATGCCTTTGGAGCATATCTCCAAACAAAGGCTCGTAAAAGGGATGAGCGCCCACGCCCGTTAAGTAGAAGTATGCCTCGAGAACAATATTAACCATGCTTGTAAAAACTCTTAAGTGAAGTAAAGCATTGAGTAAATATGTTTGGTCTACCATCCATGTATAGATTATCAAACTCAAGCACATCAAATAGGCGAGAACGAGCCCTAATGACTCTGATACCATTGTTAGTAATTATGGGTGAAACATAAATCACATATTTGCACATATAGGGTGGATCGAATATACGTATTTGCGGCGACTCTGTCGATCTGACGCACGAGGATTGAGCCCGTCTACAAGCCTTCTTTTGATCCATGATTAAGCCATCTACATGCCTTCCCTTGATTGAACCCGAACAACGAACGAATCCTCAGATTGGTTGAACCACGAACAAGATCGGAACCGCCTTTCTCGTTGGTGTAAATAATTACTAGAATTATTCACTTGGATGTGCACACCTTAAACCCTTGGAAAATCTTGGTGATGCTCCAAGAAGAAAACCGTAGAGAGAAATTTTAGGAGAGAGATTATTCATTTTCCATGTAGGGGGCGATATTTTTCTTGGGTGGTATTGTAGGGAGAGATATAAATATATATTACAATCCCATATATCGGTAGAGTCCTAATGAGAGAGGTTTCTAGATAAACTAAATAGGACTCCCTATTATCTCAAATATGGATGCAACCTAATTGCACCCATTAGTATGAAATACAATAATTTAAACCACATAATATTACAAAGTAGGAAGAAGAAATGGAATTAAAGAACTGCCCCAACAATAAGTCTCTTGAATACACGCAACATGTACCATTAAGCATTTTCCTCATTGAGACAAGATAATAACAAAGAAATAGTATCCCTATATGGTTTTGAGATCAACTGATGTAAAATCAGCTTCTTTGGAGCCCGATTCCTTTGGCATATATATTTATCACGATGAATTTTATACAAGAAACTCATTTTTGCATATTTTGATCACTAATTGTTATCATTTTTTATCATTGTTATCATTGTTTTGAAGTTTTTGTTCATTCATACTAGAAATGGACAACAAATTGATGTCAAAGGATAGATTATCTCATGATTATGAGATTGGAGTTGAGTCTTTCTTGCAATTTGCATTACAAAATGCACCTGATCCTAATGCGATTTCATGCCATAAGCATTATGTGGTAATCTAAAGACGAAAATGTTGACATCATAAGGGGACATTTTTATCGCTATGGTATAGATTTAACACATATCACATATGGATATGGCATGGGGAAAAATCCACGTCAGGGAACTCAGTGGATGACGCAAGTTGAAACGAATTCCTTTGATGAAGAGCTTGTAGATATGGTACAGGATGTATTTGAATATGCTGATAATCCAAACCAGTTCAATAAATTACTTGAGGATTCTGAGAAACCATTGTACCCAGGATGTACTAAATTTACAAAATTATCTGTTGTTGTGAAATTATACAACTCGAAGGCAATGTACACTTGGAGTGATAAAAGTTTCACTGACCTGCTTATTTTGTTCTCAAAAATGCTTCCAGATGACAATGAATTGCCTTCATATGTGTATGATGAAAAACAACTTACGTGCATTGGGGATGGATTATGAGAAAGTACATGCATGTCCCAATGAATGTAGTTTACATAAGAAGGAGTATGAGGATTGTATCAATTGCCCTACTTGTGAGATCTCAAGGTGGAAAGAGGGAAAAAAATTCCAAGATAAGTGAAGGATTTCCTGCAATGGTCCTGTGGTACTTTTCACCTATTCCAAGATTCCGGAGAATGTTTCAAAACAAGGAAATATCCAAGTAGTTAACTTTGCACACTGATAAAAGAGTTTGTGATGGTTATTTGCGCCATCCAAATGAAGCACCGTCTTAGAAAGTAGTGGACCATAAGTGGCCAGATTTTGCTTCAGAGTCAAGAAATTTAAGATTGACCATATCATCGGATGGATGAATCCCCATGGTTTGATGACTTCTAAGTATAGTTGTTGGATAATTTTACTAATCATATATAATCTTCCTCCAAGGTTGTGCATGAAGAGAAAATTTATGATGCTCACTTTATTGATTTATGATCCTAAACAGTCGGGGAATGATATTGATATTTACTTGGAACCTCTAATTGATTATTTAAAATGTTTATGGGAGGTAGGTATTTGCAGGTCTCAAGGGTTGTGAAGTAATGTTTAAAAAGAGGGGTTGAATAAACCTTACCAAATTCTCACTTTTAGTCCTTTTAAAATTATTCAACGGAGTTGACTCAAATCAGCTAAGTTCTTGGGGGACAGCTAGGTTGACTTTCTTGACAAAGTTACACACTCAGAATTTCTCTTGAGTTGTTGATAGTATAACCTAGTTGCGTCGGCTAACACTTAACTTTTAGATATTTGGTTTTTAACAATGGAAAAACTTAACACCCTTTGTTAGTTTTAAGCTCATTTTTAACATTTGTTTTAGCACTTGTTATTATCGGTTGGATAGCAATATTACTTATCAGCAGATATAAACATATAAGCAAGAAAGTAAATGTTGAAAGTAAATGACACAAGCAAATTTATATTGGTTGAAGGATGGGGTAATTCCTCTAATCCACTCTTCTCCAACTCCTGGAGGACTCCACTGAGTAACAGACCAGGTTACAAAGCAATTTTTCAGTCTAGATACAACCTTGATCACACAAAAGCTTCTCCGCAACTCGGCTTCTTCACAAGGCAAAATTGCCTTGCTCATGCTACTCCCTTCTTCAAGTCTTTGGAATTGATCACACAGCCTTCCAACAAACTTGAACCTTCTGGTTCAATCTTGAACCTCTTTACAGCTCCTTCAAACTTGGAGAGAAGAACCCTTTTTGTTCTTGAAACTTTTCCTCTTCAACTGTTGAAGTAATCTTTCTTCACAGAGTGTGTTGGATCGAGTTCCTTCGAGTTTTAGGCTTGAGGAATTTTCTTGATAAGCTTTGAGAATATTGTTGGTTATGCTTGCTTGGTAATTTCTTGATTCATTTGTGTCTCGTTCAGGTAACTTTTTCTCAAATGCTTCCTCAGCCTTTTATAGTGCTCATTTGAAAATTTGCCCGTTGAAGAGATAGGGTATTTTCAAATGACACTTCTTGTTCGTTGGCTTGTCTTTTCTTGGTTTGCAGCGATGTGATGTTGATCCTTCCTCATATTAAATGCCTCTGCAACCTGACAGGGTCTGACACATGCTCAAGTGGTTCCCATTGGTTTATTCTTTTTGCATATTTCTGGGCCAAACACTTTAAGACCTGACAGCTTGGACTTATTACTATATCGAGTAATATCCTTGACTTCCTTCCAACGGATCAATGTCAGTTGTATTGACTTGACTGCTGCCTTTACCCCTTGTGACTTGAGTATGCTCCAATCATGGGAATGACTCAACTGTCACATCAACTGTTAGACTTGGCTTCTTTCATTTACTTGACTGACACTTGTCATACTTCACACGATTGTTCCTCAACCGTGTCTCCTTGATCAGTCTTTGTCTTCCTTTTGGCCATACTCGGTGACCGACAGAGTCTCTTCACTCTTGGTCTGCGATTGACTTATTGCATTCTTGACTTAGGCGACTTCACTCGGATCTTACAGTCCTATTATTACAACATAGAATTACAAGGAAAATGGGATGACAAATTTCTAGTCTAAGTTTTACATGGTATCATCAAAATCTAACAAATAAATTTCCTAAAAAATTTCCCTTTTGATGATGCCAAAACTTTAAAAAATAAATAGCAAACACAAGCAAGAGTAGTCTTTGTAACAAAGAATATATGCTTTAAATAATCAATACTATTGATCATAGCATTATTGTCCTTTACAAAGTTGTTTACAAAAGATAACAAAGCTTATACAAATATTATATTACATTGTGTATCCGAGCTAAGTTACAAAGAAGATAAATATTACAAGGAAATTTTCGAGCTATATTACGGGAAAGTTTGCGGCTATGTATTTACTGACTAAGTAAAATACATGAAGGGGTTTGCGGCCGTCTTCAACGCATTGGGTAGCTCTTCCTTCTCTCTCTTCTTCATCGCTCTCCTTCTCTTCCTTTCCTCTTCCTCCTTCTTCTTCTTCTCATATGCTCGCTTCCGAAGCGGTCATCCTTACGCCTTTCCTCCCATTTTCGAGCAATTCTTTCATTTTCAGCCTCTTTGTCTTTCTATAGCTTCCGCGTTTTTGCGTGCAACTTCTAAGTTAGAAAGATTATCAAATCGACCCGAGTATATGAGCCCCTTTATCTGCGGATCCACATACATGATGTCTTACGGTCATGGGTGCGGTTGAACACTTCTCCCATTTGCCACCATATCTTCCCCTTCCCAACTCGGCTCCCCTTCCTCCGAGAGTGTCTTGCACTAGAGCTTTTGATTTTCTAGCCGAGTGATCACTGGAACTTGGTCACGCTTATCACCGTATTGCACAATTCAGTCCCTTCTCCCGGTACAAATCCCATGCTTATGGTAAAGTCATGTCCTCAAAATATCCTTCCGCTTCTGTGAGTCCTGGAATTCCTTTAACGATCCGGGCTCGGATCTAGCATCGAGTTTATGGCAATATCTCTTGGGGTTGCGGGAGGAATATCATCTTTTTTTACGATATTCCGAATGCGTGCAGAGTGCTTCTCAGCCACCTTCTAAAATTCAGCTGCAATGGCTTTTCTTGATTCTTTCATGGCCATTTTAGCTTTTTCTTCAACAGATAGCTCTATCGGCATCTTACTGAGAATTGAAGTTCCGACTTCTCCTTGCTGGAGGGTTTCAAAGAGGGGTTCTTCAAGATTTCTTCCCCCTTTGCAGATTCTCCCTTCTTCGCCTCCTTATTACTCCCTTCTGCTTCTCCCTTCAGTTCCTTTAAGGCCTCATCTTCCCCCTTTTTGCATCATCACCAAACAAAAGGGTCAGGCCAGGGAATAATCCACTCAAAATGAAGTCCAGTCGGCTGTTTGTTGAATTATGCTTGTTATCTACTTTGGAGTAGGCTGCCGGAACTCTGACCGTGTAGCCTTTGACTCAGCTGCTATCAACTTCATTTCCGCCATCAGAAGACAGAACTCCTGGATCATGTTGTCCTCTAGGCGTGCAATTTCGCTCTGATGGTGCATCTTGAGCAACTCCATGTCCGACTTATGAGAATTTTCCATTCTGACCATATATTCCTTTTGCCCCTCTTTGAAATTTGGAATTATCCACACTCCAAACCAACAACTTTGCAAACAAAGCTTTGAAGTAACGGACTGCTCACGAGCACATTCTTTGTTTCTTTGTGCGAGCCACTCCCGATTCGCAACGCAACTCCTCGAATATATGCGCTGAGTGCTGTATCATGGTCGTCCAATCGAAGTTCCAACGATGCATGATGGCATTCCATTTTCTCAATTTCATCACATATTTTCTTGAACGTATTACGCTCGGCTCAAGAGGGATCCCCAGAGGTCCGCGCTGGGGGGCTTTTTCCTTCTCTTCCTGCACGGTGTATTTTTCTTGTTCTCGGGCAGACTCAGCTTCCATGTCAGGCAATTCAGCATTGAAGGGAAAAATGTCTTCAAAGACATTGTCTTGGACAAAAGGAATCCCCGAAGGTCCACGCTAGGGGGCCTTTCCCTGTTCTTGTTGCAATTCGTTAGCTCTCTGTGTCTCGGCTGAGCCAGCGTCATTGGCAGATAACGCAGCTGTCGGAGCCTGTGATGGAGTTGTTTGAGTTTTTCTTTGCAGCTGTGGGTAGCTGCTCAATCGATCGTGTTTCAATTTGGAGTAGTTGTATCGATCTGCTCAGCTAACTGAGCCCCAACTATGTTAATAGATTCATTGGTTTCAGTGGAATTTTCCTTTTGAGTCAACGGGTCCTTAGTTGTCTTAACAGCGTCATCGGAGTGCGATGTGGCCATAGGGCATGGCTTATCATCAAAGTTGAATCTCATCGGAGCTGTTTTATCACTGATATTGCTCCGTGAGTTAAGAACATCCTCAGCCTCGTCCTGTGTAGAATCTCCATAATGTGTAGACTCGGCTTCATCCTCTGATCCCAGAAAGGTTGTATCAATGTGTTCTAGGGAATCATGAAGGGCTCTGATTTCCTCTTCTTCACCATCTCCCTTCGACAGACTCAATTGTCTTGGGGTCTTCGATGGCATCCTTCGGAGTTTCAACTCCTAGGATTGCACTTTCATGGCTAAGAGTCTCAACTCCCGTGGCCTCTTTCCCATCCTTTGCCTTAGTTGCATCAACAGCTTCATCGGCCTGCATATCAGAGGAAACCTCAGCTGGAACAGTCTCAACCATTCGATCTTCGTTGATTTCAGTCTGCTTATCAGTTGTTTGCTTTCCTTCGTCTCCAAACTTCGTGGTGTTGTCCCCCACATCGTCCTCCGACCTAGCTGTGGTGGAGAGAGCTTGCCTCTCAGTGGCGTACCAGCTGAGGAATGGTTGTGGGATCACTCAGCTCCTGAGACACGGCTGTGTTTCTTGTTGAGTAGTCAGCCATTGGGACAGGTGTCTCAATACCTTCTTCGGGGGTAGGCTTGGCTATGGTGCCCCCATTCCCAGCTTCATCGTCGATCCCCTGAGAGCCATCTGGAGATTGCACAGGGGACGTGGTCGCTTCAATATCAGTTGCAATCTTCTGCGCCACTCCCAATGGATCAGATTGAGGAGAGATTTTAGAAGACTCTCCTGGACCTTCCTGAAGATGTTGCTCATGCATGGCTCAGGATTCTTTAACGGCATGTTGGAACTCGACCTTTTCAACTGCCGTAGCTGGGTCCATCTCCTCCAGGTCGCTGCTGTCAGTTGACTCCATGAGATGCTCATGGGTCCTGTTTGCATACATATCTTCGATTTCTCGAGGTCTTTGGCTTTCTCCAAAGCTCTCTCCTTTTCATCTTCTTCAATAGCACGGAGGACAGCCATGCATAAATCCTCATTGAGGGCATATTGGACAGAAATATTTCCAAGGAAGTTGAGAAGCTCCTTTTCTTCTTCGATGAACACCGGACGAGCGAATTGTTGTCTGGAGTAGTCTAGCTTGCATCTTCTCCAGTCCCTTAGCCTCTGTTGGATATCTGGATAGTCTGGAGAATACATTATGAAATCGTCGTCATCTTCTCCGACCTCCGGAATAGTAGCCAACGAAGCTTGCTCCTCCTCAGGTTCAAGTGCATCAGTCTGAGGGGGTGAGATAACTTCTTCTTCATGTGACTTGGCTATATCAGCTCCATCAATCTCCACAGCTGTCTCCCGGACAGCTGGGTCTTCGGCACTCTACTGATCTGCATCAGCAGTCTTCTGGGTATCATCAACGTTTTCTTGAGACTGCTCCTCTTGAGCTTCAGTAGTCTCATCTGGCTTCTCCGGCTGAATATCGAACTCGGCTGGCTTCTCCAGCTCTTTTGGCTCTACATTGTGAGGCTCTTCAAGAGCGAAGGCCTGTATTTTAATATTCGTTTTCTTCGACGCAGACTTCTTTACAAGACTTGGCAATGCGCCTTTTCTTCATGACTGGAGAAGGAAGTAGGGGTTCCTACTCAGTCTCGGCTGCGGGGGCAGGGGCTTGTGACTCGGCTGCTTGGGCAGGTGCTTGGGGTTCGGCTGTTGGGGCAGGTGCCCTCTTTGTTTTGGCTGCTGGGGCAGGAGCAGTGTTAGCTGTCGTACTCTTCTTCGAAACAGGATTAGGGGAAAGAGCTAGAGCGGTCGTAACTGTATCTTCTGCAGGTTCAGCTGATTCCCCCTCACTGGTATCAGCTTTCCTGGCATGAGCCTTATTCTGAGCGCCAGAGAGGTGAGCTTTAAACATCCTCTTGTTTGCATGAAAGGGCTTCCCATGACGCAAGTTATCCCCTTAATCCCGAAAATGGCCAATCACCAGGCTATACCCCAGGGAACAACCAAAAGTCACATCCTCCTTGAAGGACTTGTTGATTACATTCTGACATATTGGGCCAAAGACGAACTCAACCCAGTTAACTTTCTTTTCCCCCATGATAGCAGCCATCACCATCAACTTATTACAAGAAAAATGCTAATAGACATCGGTTTTTAACCGATTTCTAATGGAAAAAGAAACCGATGTTGAAGCCCCTGTTGTTAAAGGGGGGTTTTCAACATCGGTTTTCCACCGATGTCAATAAACGAAGCAACATAGGTTAATAACCGGTGTTGATTCAGAAAACTATGTGATGTTAAAGCCCTGTTGTTAATGTGCGTAGTATTTAAAAACGTTTTCTCACCGACGCGTCATTTCGTATAACAACATCATTTTGGGACATCGGTTTTACCGTTCTTGATTCTTGAAACCACAATCGCTTATAATCTGTTGTTGTTTTGGTTTAGTTAGCTATGAAATGACATCGGTTTTGAAAGGGATGTCATATTAGAATAATCTGTTGTCATTATGTTTTAACACATCACTTTATAACCGATGTTTTTTTTGTTTTTTAAAACTGATTTCATTTTTTAAAACAATATTGTATTTTTTACCCCTCTAATTAACGATAATAACACCAATATTCACCAATCTAAATCAACAAACAATTAATTACAATCGAAATTAACAAATATAACCTTCATTAAACCATCCATTCAAAATGTGCACGAGTATACGTAAAGGCCAATATGTACACAAACGAGTACTTTTCCTCATAGTTCCCAATTTGTCAACTTACATTGCAAATCCTTACTAGTAATGTTTTTTAACAAAATCTAATGACTGCTAATGGAAATGGAACAGACACATCCTGAAACATCCTTCATCCCCTCTGGTAAAACAACCTGAAAAGAAGGGAGCAATTCTTAGTACAATAAAGCTAATTATAGCTAATAAATTATGAAATCAGAACTTTTTTTAGTACAATAAAGTTATTCAATATAGAAGCTAAGAATCACTTTTTTTTTAGTGTTAGCAAGAAATGATTAAATAAAATATTGATGTAACAGTCAAAATAAATGTGGAATAGTCAAAACTAATTTATTAATTAAAAAAATCACTTTTTTCGAATTCCCTTTACTCATAATTCCCTTTACTCATAATAACAGAGGACTTTAAAAATGCAATAATTGAGGATTGGAACAGTAATTTACTAAGATGTAAGATTTATCATCTAGTTTAAGCGTCACCGTGTGAGTAATAGGTACAATATTACATTTTGCTAATGGGCTCTGAAACTATACGAACTGAAAAAAGTGCATACACAAAACAAATAATTTGAAGAATCATGAGCAAAAGCATGACTTACTGTTTGACAGGTACAACCATTCAAAAAGCAGACAGCACCATCTTTAAGATAGTTCAACAGTTGGCCAAATGGAATGTCCCATAGGTTTGACTAGAATGAAAGAAGACATATGAAAATAGCATGTTCACGTGTCAACAAGTTTCAGGTTTGTGGTAGATAATTGACTTAATAAAATCACTAATCTGTTTGCGTTAAAAAAGTGAGATGTCTAAATGGAATAACAAAATCTAATTTTATAGCTAAATAAACTCAGGAGTAATTCTACATATTTTGTTCCTCTATATTGCAACGTAAACAATTTATTCTTCAAGGATCCCAACTTGACTTAACAATTTATTCTTCAAAAGTACAAGGTAATACTTCAAATTGAGGTACTATTGATGGCTCTAACAGTACTATTTGTGCTGAGACAACCACAACATGCCTAATATTACCTGAAATTTTCTTTCAGCTTCCTGCCCACCAGCATATATATCTTTAACAGCTGCATGGAAATGATCATTAAAGTATGTCTTATAAGCATGCCCTAATCCACCTTTGCCTTGAACATTGGATACATCAAAATTGTTTGTAGCAGCAACTAACAGCTGGTACTCAATTGCAGCAATTGAACCTTTTTTACCACGAATTTTTAAAGTGAATTTATCAAAAATTGGACCAAATGAAATACCATTTGCAGTATCTGTAAGTCTGTACTTAAACAAGTTACAAGAATGTATATAATAGGGTAGTATGAAAATGAAGAGTTAACTAATTAAAACACAAAATTGAAAGAGGACGAGGGGAAAATGGAATTTTATTTGAATGGAAAGACACCTGAATTTCGATTACTTTTCTCATTGCATTTCATCAAATTTTTCACTCTGTAGATCCAAAAACTCACATCCATGTTGCTCGTGGATAACAACAGCAACCTGGACTTATTTTTAAACGCTTAAGAAGAAAAAGCAGGACAAGATCACAATTAAATCGGGGAGAATCACAATTTAGCTTATAACTAAGTTGGCAAAAGGAGATAATTACAAATTAAGTTGGAGCTTGAATTCATAATTAAAGCCATGAGATTCATCATATTGAAGAATCCTCGACTTTTCCTTCATGCCATTATATAAGAAAACTATATTTAGAGAAAAAAAAAAACTGAACTATAGATTAGAATGTGATGACGCCCGAGCCGAGCTGGAAGAAATTAATCCACGTTATCAGCCTAGCACACATCCGAGTGGAGGGCCTACAGGTGACGTCGATAGCAGTGCTTGTGTGACACGTCATGAATTAGGCTCGCCCGCTCAACCCAACCACGATGACTGCCGAGCCCCGACCCCGAGCCCAAATTTCGGCGGAAACGCATGCGCGATGTTCATAAAAATAACCATTTGTCCATACTTGCCCATGCTTAGTGCTTTATTGGTATCGAAAATCGCCACATGTCGAAAAGTTATAGAGAGAGTCACCAAGTGGCGGGAGTTGGGTGACATGCACGATTAGAGAGGGACATGTGTCCTTTTTTAATTATTTTACTGATTAGTGATTGATTAGTGCAAAGATGACTGTTGAAAACCCACTTACTGGAAGGGTATAAAAATCCTCATTTAGAGAGAAAAAAAGGGGAGACCTGAAAACGCGAGATTGTAAGAAAGACCGACCCCGATGGTCGGCTCGGCATTACGCAAAAAGCGAGAATTAGCCATAAATAAACGCCAGCGTATTCATACTTCTATTTCCACGTGTTAAATTTCTTATATATTTTGTTTGTTGACCAAAACACACGTCAACAAATTGGCGCTAGAAGGAGGGCCCGTATTGGTCCAATCAGAGTTCCAGGCAAAAGCAGGTTAAGTAAAAACCAGGTAAAGTTCAACGTTTATCTTTTTCGTAATAGACAAAATGAGTCAACAGTCGAGAAATGCTCGTTTGACTGAAGAACAACACCCTAACAACCAAACTGGCCAGACTACTAATGGTCAAAATATGCTCCAGTACGGGAGCACTACTTTATTTCCTTTTCTCGGCTAATTGCCAACCCAACTTTTGTACAAAGAAATGAACCAACTCATATCACAAACTCTCGCTACCACAAACTCTCAGGCACCTCCTCCACTCCTTGTAAATACTAACCCACTCAATCCACAACTAAATGTTAATATCAATCCTCAAGTCCCCGGACTTCCTCATAACGCCCGAAGCGATTCGGAGTAATGAACAGCGTGTCCATCATGACGAAGGCGACCACGAGAAGATAAGGAGGGGAAAGTCGTGTAGCGAGTCAATACCGAGCCAACACGACATCGCCATGCCCACTCGGTGTTCGGCCGGCGATCGGGAGTTGATCCTTTTCGCCCGGCTCGACGATAAGTTCCCGACTCCGATTTCCGGATGAGCGGGAGGCGCTAGGGTCAATCGGATCAAGGCCCTAGCCTATGGCGAACAACGGATGTAGAAATACACCGCCTTCGCCGTCGTTTGAATGAATGGAAGGCGGTCGAGGCGAAACGTCTCGGAGGCCGCCCAAGCAATGAACCAACCAAATGTTATGTCGCCATTTTCTCCTCGGAATCCTGGCGACCCGTTCGCTAAAATTGAAAATCCCCAGTCGGTCTCTACAATGGAGAAACCGACGACCACTCACGTCCACAAGTACTTAGCATGGATGGAACTGCATCCCTAGTGATGCCATCCTCTGCGGGGCCTTCCCACGACTGCGGGCAACCGAGCCCACCGTTGGTTTAGGACCCTACCACAGGGTCCATTCGGGCATGGGGGATCGGCATCCGCCTTTACGACGCATTTCTTAACGTCCAAAGTTCGAGCCGCACCTAAGGATTCCTCGTGAACATCAAACAAGGGAAGTCGAGCCCCTCGAAAAGCTATATCTCTCGGTTCAATAAGCAAGTTCGAGAGATGGAACCGGTGTCGGATGACGCCATTTAATCGCGCCATGGCTGGCCTTGACCTCGTACAAGAATTTCTGGTCCCCACGAACGCCATATTTGCGTGGAAGAAGCCATGGCAAATAACCGCCCCGAGCACCGCCGTGTCGGGCGTGAGAAAGGACGAGAAGGAAGGAATCAACAGATTAGCCCGGGGTTGGGATTTTGACCATTCTCGGAAAATCCGACCACGGATTTAGGGCTCGCCCAGAAGCGCGAGCCAAAGTTGCCGCATTGAGGAGTACTTTGACCCACACTCCATCGGCCGTATGGAATGAAGTACGAGTGGTCCAATTTGTTACCTCCGGCTCGGCCTTTGAAGGTCGAGCCGACAAAATTAGATTCACGTCGATATTGTGCCTATCATAAATCAATAGGTCACGATACCGATGAGTGCCGAGATCTAATCGAGATATTATGCGTATTGTTTGGCAAGGCGGTCTCAAAAGATACGTTCATGAACTACCGCCCCCAAGCGGCGACGACTCGGCGTCAACCCGGAGCGCATAAACAATCCAGCTCTCCTGCCGCCACCACTGGCCGAGAACCAGGGTAGGGAGATCCTCATGATGTCGAGTGTGAATCGAATCAACACTAACACAAATACCAAGATAGCCGCTTTCTAACAAAAAAAAGAAAGGCCGATGTCGACAGGCCGCCACGCCGAAAGCAAGTTCGGGTGGCGGAAATCAAGGAAGGCCAACCCACCGACCATTTTGTGTTCTCGGATGTGGATGCCGACCAGGTGGTCCACCCTCATTCTCGACCCCTGGTCATTCTTGCACCGATTTTGGGTATTCCACCCATAGAATTTTGATCGAATCTCGAAGCTACTCATCGGTCATTTACGTCCGAGCCTTTCAAGATTGAGCGTGGGCGATAGCTATATCCATCCATGTAACGACAACATTCTCGGGGTTGGAGGAGGAAGAATCGTCCCGCTCGGAGAAGTTGACTTGCCCATCCAAATGGGACAAGGGTCGAACAAATGGACCGTCATGACAACATTTAAAATAATCAACGCCGATTCGAGTACAATGCTAACATTGGGAGGCCATTGCTTTATCATATAAAAGCAAATGTTTCAATATATCATTTTTGTATAAAATTCCCAACATCGATGGTGAGGCCATACATAAGGGGAATCAAATGGGAGGCCATTGCTTTATCAAATGGGACAGGGGTCGCACAAATGGACCGTCATGACAACATTTAAAATAATCAACGCCGATTCGGAGTACAATGCTAACATTGGGAGGCCATTGCTTTATCATATAAAAGCAATCGTTTCAATATATCATTTTTGTATAAAATTCCCAACATCTGATGGTGAGGCCATACATAAGGGGAATCAAAGGGAGTCACGAGAATGCTCTCTCAAACTCCGACCGGTGGAGATTAACGTGATGGAACGAGGAGAAACCGGTGGGACCACGCAAGCGATCCCGGCGAAAGAGGAGCCCGAGCGAGAAAGTGGTGATTGTTCGGAGGATAATCAAGGTCGCGACCGGGAAGGAACCGATGATGGAAGAAGCGGCGGAAGCCAAGAACGAGCGCCACCATTGAAGATGAGTTGCCCCTGCAGATCAAAGAGGGGCAGAGCAAGAAAAGAAAATGGGCGGAACCAGTAGAACAGGTTGATACAATCAATGTCGGAAGGCCAAGCGAGGGGCGCCAATTACGTATTGGTCATGACCTCCCAGAACCATATCGAACCGAACTGATTGAGTTTTTGGGAAATAATCTTGACGTCTTCGCATGGACTCATGCAGACATGCCCGGAATTGACCCTAAGCATGCATGCCACCGCCTTAATATTGATCTAACGTTCCGTCCAATTATCCAGAAAAGGCGCAAACTCGGCCCTGATAGACAAGCAGCACTCGAGGCTGAGGTCAACAAGTTGCTAGATAATCAATTTATCAGGGAAGCTCTCTATCCCCGATGGGTTGCCAATCCTGTTTTGGTAAAGAAAAGCAATGGCCAGTGGCGCCTGTGCGTGGATTTCACCGACCTGAATAAGGCATGCCCTAAGGATAGTTATCCATTACCAAACATTGACTATATGGTAGATGCCACGGCGGGACACGAGCTGATGAGCTTCATGGATGCATACTCGGGGTACAACCAAATACGAATGCACCCAGATGACGAAGAAAATACATCATTCTTTTCTGCTCGTGGAATTTACTGTTATAAGATGATGCCCTTCGGGTTGAAGAATGCTGGCGCGACCTACCAAAGGTTAGTAAATAAGATGTTTGAGAAAATGATAGGTCGTACTATGGAAGTTTACGTAGATGACATGCTGGTAAAATCACTGTATATATCTGATCATCTAAACGATCTTAATAAAATATTTGCTGTTTTGAGAGAGTACAAGATGATGTTAAACCCGAGAAAGTGTACGTTTGGGGTCGGCTCGGGTAAATTTTTGGGGTATATGGTCAGCCAAAGGGGAATCGAAGCTAACCCAGACAAAATAAAAGCCATCATCGATCTAGAACCCCCGAACTCTGTAAAAAGGGTACAAAGCCTAACAACAGCCGATTGGCGCCCTTAACCGATTTGTTTCGCGATCCACAGATAAGTGTAAACCTTTCTTCGAAATTATAAAAAAGAACAAAAATTTTGAGTGGACCGAGCATGCACAGGCTGCCTTTGAATCCCTCAAACAACACCTTTCTTCAATTCCTATATTGCAAAAACCTACCCAAGGAGAGCTTGTATTTGTACCTGCGGTATCCGAATACGCCATCACCTGTGTTAATCATGCTAGATGGTTCTATTCAACATCCGGTCTACTACACCAAGCGTTACATGACGCCGAGCTCGTTATCCGCCAATGGAAAAGTTGGCTTATTCATTAATCATCGGCGCCGAAACTCCGTCCATATTTTCTAGAGCACAAGATTATAGTCTTGACGAACTACCCCTTTGAAGCGGTACTACACCGACCCGATACTACCTCGGATGATCAAAATGGGCCGTCCGAGCTCGATCGATTTGATATTCTATACGAACCGCGCACAACAATAAAAGGTCGAGGCTTTAGCCAACTTTGTGGCGAATTTACGCCTTCCATGCGATTGGAAGTTATGGAAGACCAAGAATGGAAATTGTTCATTGACGGCTCCTCCACCGCATGCCGAAAGGGGCGGAATCGTGATAATCGATCCAAATCGAAATGCTCTTTGCTCGGCCATGCGATTTCGAGTTCCCAACGAACAACGGTTTAATACGAGGCAATCTTTGGCGCGTGCCTGACATGGCGACTTTTATGGGCCTAAAACAAGCTGTTGGTACACAAAGTGATTCTCGACTAGTTGATCATCAAATCAACGGTGAGTATGAAGCGAAAGAGCAAAAAATCGCACAATATTTGGACTTGGTCAAGAAGAGATTGTTACATTTTAAGACAAAAGTCTTACATGTGCCCCGAGCCGAGAACATGCGGCGGATGCCTTAGCTCGGCTTTCGGTTCGGCCAGGGACGGATGCCATCACGGATGTCACTGTCACACAACCTGTCCCGCCCGTCACTTGGCGCAAAGAAGATATATGCAATCAAAACCGAAAGCGGAACTGGATGACCCCAATCATTCGATATTTAGAAAAAGGAGTTCAACTCGAAAACAAAGTCAAGCTTGCACACTACGAACTCAAGTGGCTCGGTTCACACTAGTAGACGGCATCCTATACAAACGAGGATACTCCGTCCCACTCTGCGCGTGCCTTTCCGAGACAGATGCAGTTATGCGCTTCGAGAGGTTCACGAGGGAATATGCGGAAACCACGCCAAGGGCGGACATTAGCCTATAAATTAATACGGCAAGGATACTCTGGCCATCCCTAAGAAAGGATGCAACCGATCTCGTCAAAAGATGCGAGAGGTGCCAAAGATTCGCACCGCAGTCGGATATCATCCTGAGCAACTTACCCGTATTTAGCCCATGGCCGTTTGCCAAATGGGGAATGGACCTTATCGGACCACTCCCCCACGCAAAGGGGGCGTCAAATATGTCATTGTGGCGGTGGATTATTTCATAAAATGGGCGAGGCTGACAGGCGAAAATAGATGAGGAAAAGATTGTGAGTTTTGTATGGAAGTCCATTATCTCGTAGATTCGGGATACCGCATTGGTTATTACGAGACAATGGAAAACAATTCGATAACGGAGGTTTCAAATTTTGTGAAGGTTTCCACATTAAAACCATTTCTCAACTCCATACCATCCCGATCGAATGGACAAGTTGAAGGCGTTAATAAAATACTCAAGTATACCTTGAAGGCGAGATTGGAGGAGTCTACAGTGACGTCGATACTTGTGCGTGACACGTCATGAATTAGGCTCGCCCGCTACACGAGCCCAACCACATCATGATTGCTGAGCCCCGACCCCGAGCCCAAATTTCGGCGGAACGCATGCTGCGCTGCGCATTCATAAAAATAACCATTTGTCCATACTTGCCCATGCTTAGTGCTTTATTGGTATCGAAAATCCGCCACATGTCGAAAGTTATAGAGAGGAGTCACCAAGTGGCAAGAGTTGGGTGACATGCACGATTAGAGAGGGACATGTGTCCTTTTTAATTATTTTACTTGATTAGTGATTGATTAGTGCAAAGATGATCATTGAAAACCACTTACCGGAAGGGTATAAAAATCCTCATTTAGAGAGAAAAAAAGGGAGACAAAACGCGAGATTGTAAGAAAGGCCGACCCGGTAATTCGGCTCGGCATTACGCAAAAAAGCGAATTAGCCATAAATAAACGCGTGATTACGCATACTTCTATTTCCACGTGTTAAATTTCTTATATATTTTGTTTGTTGACCAAAACGCACGTCAACATAATGAAAATATACAAGTGACATTTTTCTCCTCTGTCACTCATTTTCTCCTCTCGAACCTTTTCATACATTTCTATGCCCTTCAATTTTCTCTAGTGTTATATCAAGGTTGGATACTAGCGTTATAGCGGATCACTAAATAAGAATCTATTAGCGGATGCATGAATTCCAAAAGTTGAACCTTTAAGAGATACCAAAAACTAATGAAAGTTATATTGCTTTCGATTCAATGAGGCAACGAATAATTTTCTAATATATACAATGTGACATCATCCATGTACTAAGATGAAACACGAGATTGAGACACGGTAATAAATAAATTCTTGTACAATGCAAAGTGAGAACCCTAAGAAATCATGGCGTGATAGTGCCAACAATGCTTTCATTAGTAAGATTTAACTAATGCCATAATCTAGCTTTAAATTAACATTGGAGGACTCGATCGTTGGTGAATTGGAGTTGTTCTACCAACTTCTTATCAATGTAAAACGATAGTTTAAACAAGACAATATCCCAAATTCTCAAAAAGAAAAAATGATACTATGTCCCCATCCCTTTTTCTTCAATGATTTTGTTTTTCAAAAGGGGTCAGCTTTTAAACATGCCACATTAGCATTTTTCTTATTAACATAAAATGGTATGATTTGGGTTACCGATAAATTAGATCGTGGACGTTGTCATCCCAAGAATGGTCTTAATTTCAATGATTAACACCACTGCAATAGAGATGCCCTGATTACTTAATGCATTATGTTACAAGATTCTCAACACCGGCATAAGTCTCACTTGGCGAGCAACTTTACATGATTTTGTTTCTCTCATGCTAAATCGGAGTAGATATCGACAAAGTTATATACGAACAAAACAATAAGCTTTAAAGAAAACTTGATTTGATGAATAGAACAACATACTCACACCATATAAAGAATTCTCAATCCGGTCACCCGTGCAAGGATAACCAAAAACTCTTATAACAAAAACAAATGCAAAAGTTTTTAGAGCTTAAAAACCAAGAAAAGAAAAGAAGTCTATTGCCACCTCATTGTATACATCATGTCCATCTCTATAATTTACAAAACATGCATGACTACCCAATTAAGTACAACAAAATTGTATATCATGACAAACACTATCAACACTTAACCCCTCCCCCTCCCCACTCAATCCATCCAATTTAATTTAATATCGAGAAAAAACTAAGTGATTATCGAGATTTGCTGGTCCAAGCGATCGGTAATAAGTTAATCATACCAATCGCATAAGCTCCCGACATTAGACATCCTTCTAGTCAACTCGACAACTACTACATTTGTACAACAAATTTTTTCCTCAATAATATCCTATACGAGAAATTAAGGTCCCTCAAAATGTATAATATTTAAATTGCTATGCATGATCAAAGGCACACGCTAGAGAAGAAATAGGAGAACAAAGAAGAAAAACATAGCAAGTGATGTCTCATGTTTGAGCTACTAAGCGTTAAACCATGCAAAAATTTGGTATACCCAAGTAAACTCAGTTTTCGAAGCTCGTCAACTAATCTCTAAACATATGCTGAGCAGTAGGCCACACATTTAACTCCTGCATCAAGCCAATGTTAAATAAATTATTAGAATATCACAAAAGAATTGGACAGTTAATATATAAGTCCATAGTCCAAATCCTGAGCCAATTCCTCGACTGATATAACTCGGTTACCCTCCTGTTCGAAATGCTCAAAAACCAATATATAATTGTTAGAAAGTTGCCAGGTCCATCAACATGGACAATTGTACCATATGCAACAATCTCGTTTTTAGACTCCAATGTCAATGCTATGCAGAGCCCTAAAATGCTATACAAGCTCAGTTCCCAGTTCATGAAATAAAACTGCTGGCATGTAGAGAGGTGTATGCAACTTAGATCATAACAGCACATTACATTCTGCATCCTATCTAAGAGCCTTTATCACTTTTGAGCAGGAAGCTACTGACCATGCTCAAGATGAGCAAAGAAGCACACTGTTGCAAAAAAATTGATTCCTTCTTATTCTGTATGGCAATTTGATTACCAACGACACAAATAATGTATATATTCTTAAGGCACCTAGATTCTATTGACTGATTGTTCAAGAAATCAATCATTCATGCACCATCAGCTCAATATGAAGTAAATGTTCGTCCTTTTTCCTTCCAGCAGAGAGGTTATTCTTCAAGAGAAACCACATAAAACATATCAGATCCAGAAGAATGTTAATTTCCATGTACAAAAAATCTCTTTTCAATTATTCATTTCATCATATTTACCACTAGAAGCTTTTTAAAGAGATAGACCACTTTTCCTTTCAGTAATTCAGCCACCACAAAGAGAGAGAATACTTTTGCCAACAGACCAATGAATGACATGATCTACTGACAACAAAAAACAGAAAAAATAACTTTCTAACCTTTGGATTAGACAAACCAAACTCCAGAATCATAATCGACTCCAGCAAATAGCCGAGATCCCTTGTACGCTAAAAAGTTAAGCCACAAGATAAAGAGATTATTTATTGAAACAACATACTTCACATAAACAACCAATTGTTATACCTCATACCACATTATCCAAGCTCGGACACTTTATGAAGGTTGCCAATATTAACAATAAATAGAACTATCTCTAGGGATCACAAATACATGTTGATACAATGATTAGCAATTATGCATGCAATAATCTACCAAATAAAGTGCTTTTATTATGCTACAAGTATGGAAAACTAAACACAGAAAATTTATAAATAACTTACAGAAATTATTAGGATAGAAGCAATAAAGTCGTTCCTCCATATCCACATTTGTATCAGGGTTTTAAATAGGTAAGGGTTTTCAAATAGGAGAATGTGCCATAAAGGTGATAGTCCAATCAATTAGTGAAAATAATAAATTAGGGGCCATATTAACGAGGATACTCTTAGCCCCAAAAATTCCAGAAATGTGGCATTAAATATCAAAACACCAAATCAAATCTATCCCGGAAATAAAGAATGATTTCTGGAAACAGAAACCTTCAATAAGTCATTACCATTGACAACAGGTAACTTTCATTATATCCATGTGCTATCCCAGAATCTAAACCAAGATAAGAACTGAAACCCTTGTGAGCAAAACATAACTAACTCAGATATATCCAATTTAATATCCAAATGTATAATTAACTAAATTTACCAATTTAATCAGATATAACCTTCCACATAACAAAACCATCAACAAGTTTCAAGACATTCAGATTGATCAAAATCACAATTAAGAAAATCGTATAGGGGGGAACTGAAACTCTGGGAACTAGGGTTTTACCAAAGGAGGCGCCGTGAACTCCGGATGATGAGTAGTGGCGGCCGCCGGTGTCTCTCGAACAATACCGCAATGGTCTCGGCAACGATTCTTGTTCGATATCTTCTTGTTCGAGATATCCGCTCGTTTGCTATGAGAAAGAGTGCGTGTTTTAGAGGAACTCTAGTTGTGTTATTGATTTACATGTATTTTGCATCTATTTTGGGCTTAATTTTGGCTAGAATGTGTTGATATGCATGCATTATATGAGTAAATAGAGTTATATTCATGTTTTGTGGAAAATGATTACGTTTTGCTCGTTTTGTAGGAATTTATCGATAATTGTAGCATTTTGGCAACAATTCGGAGCATTGCAATCGCCAATATTTGATGTGAAGTACGAAGTTTGGAGTCGAGTTGAGAAGGAGTCGGACGAACTGGGCGAAAAACGGAAGAAAACGGCCGAGTACGAGTTGCTACAGGTGAGCATGGGCAGGGCGTGCTCCCTAGCACAGCCCGTGCTCAACCCAAACATCAGGCCTCAAAGTTCGACATATAGCACGGGCAGCCCGTGCTCCATTCTGCAAGTTGGGCAATT
This sequence comes from Rehmannia glutinosa, assembly GCA_016081115.2. Classification (NCBI taxonomy): domain Eukaryota; kingdom Viridiplantae; phylum Streptophyta; class Magnoliopsida; order Lamiales; family Orobanchaceae; genus Rehmannia; species Rehmannia glutinosa. The sequence continues at coordinate 73,603,724 of CM071934.1, read as the reverse complement.
CATGCGGCACCCAGCACGGGCTGGGCGTGCCATACGGCACAGCCCGTGCTCCTCTGCGGGAAAAACAGAGTTTGATTCGTTTTCAACTAGGTTTCGACCCAAACGAAGTATAAATAGACACGGGCGGCCACAAACAAGGACACGCTGATTTTGCCCTAGAAACCGAGAGAAGAGCGCTTTTCCACCGGAAACTTCGAGAGATCGATCAAGACCGCAACCACACCTTCGAGGATAGATCGAGAGATCATCATCATCCCCGAGTTCACTCATTCCATAGTATCGTTATTTCAGTTAGTTAGATTTTGAATATGAATAATTTGTCTATGAATTGTTTGTCTTCGATGTCTGGCTAAACATCTTGTGATTCCCGGGTTTAGGAGTAGGTTAATGAACACTTTTATTTGATGCTAAATGATAATTGAAGTTAATGTTTTCTTCACCTATTCAAGTACTTTGCTTTAATTCTTGTTTTATCAAAAGGCCATTGATTTAAACTTATTTGATGTATTGATTTATAATTCTAACCGATAAGTTTCAATACTAGATCTTGAATACTTGACACAAATAGCTTGCATGATTGAGAAGTCTGTGAATATTTGTGAGACCTTATAATCTTTTGAACTTTTGGGAGTTGGATATCTCATGTTGAGTAGAGATGTTAACATTGATATTCCAATCAACGCTTTTACATACATCTCGAGAGAGAGGGTAAATTACTTTGGTGATTGGTCTATAGAGAAGAATACGCTTAACTTTGGTTTGATTAATCTGATAATAAAAGAGGGATATTAACTGAAACCATAACCCAGAAATCCATTCATTCATACTTGATCTTTCAATCGCTCTTTACTTTGTTTCTTTTAGGATAAATTTCTGTTTTAGTTTATAAAACCAACTCACTCACTTTCGATCGTCTAGATAAAAATAAGACTATTATAATCCAAAGACTTAGTACATTGATTTATTAGTCCCTCGTGATTCGACCCTTCTAACCCTATTCTATAAACTGCACCGTACACTTGCGATGAAGCTAAAAATAATGCGAACAAGTTTTTGGCGCCGTTGTCGTGACTAATTAAATTTTTAGTACTAATATTGCGATAAATAGAATTATTTTTAATTTAGATATTTTTCTTTCTTTTTATTTTGTTGTTTAATTTTACTTCTCTTCAAGTGTTTGACTTGCTTTCTTTAGTTGGTTCAGTAGTGCATGAACACACGCTCGAAGCAAGGAGAATTAACACCGTTCATACCGGAGGTTGAGGCTTTTGCTAGGCGGAATAGTGAGGCTACTAAACGGGCGGAAAACAACAAGATGCAGGACTATGGCGTATGTGGAAGGTAACAATGGAGGCAATAACGGGGTCGAAAACGAAGAAAATAATTGGGCGAGGGGTCAATGTCGAGTTACCAATACCAGGTTTCAGATGGCTCGATACCAACAAAGAAAGCGATTTGCAATTACTTTCGCCCAATCAATCGCAACTATGGTGGAATTGCCAATGTCCCAATCAATGCGAATAACTTTGAGTCAAGCCAACACCGATCTCGATGGTGCGCGGGAGAATCGATGGGGTTTCCGTCCGAGGACCCCAACTCTCATCTTGCAAATTTCATACAGATCTGCAATACTATCAAGGTGAATGGGGTGACTGATGATGCTATACGTCTTCACCTATTCCCCTTCTCTTTAAGGGATAAGGCTAGGAACTGGCTAGGCACCCTAACTCAGGGGAGTGTGAACAATTGGGATGAGCTGAGTCAGAGGTTTTTGTTCAAATATTTCCCACCAAGCAAGACACTACTGACTTAAAAGTGAGATCACTCGATTGAGCGAGCTCTAAGCCTTTGTATGAGGCCTGGGAGAGATTCCGGGATTTGTTGAGGAGGTGCCCGCATCATGGATTTCCTGAAGATCAACAACTCTGCTTCTTTTACAATGGGTTGATGGGGCAGACTAGATCATATGTGGATGCTGCAGCAGGAAACGCGCTACTCGCGAGGTTTTCGGAGGATGCGTTCAACTTGTTGGAGGAGATGGCCATGAATAGCTATTAGTGGCCCTCCGAGAGGACTAATGTGAAAAAGGTAGCCAAGTTTCGATTCGGACCCAATTAAAGAGTTGACAGCCCAGATGGCCGTATTGACAAACCAATTGAGTGCTTTGACAAAGGCAAATGAGGGAAACGCGGGTGCAAGTGATGGGGGAGTTCCTCTAGATCTGATAGAGGAAGCAAATTATGTGAATAACCGGAATTTCAACAATTTTCAGAATAATCAAAATCCCACTCATTACCATCCGGGCTTGAGGAACCACAAGAACTTCTTCTACGCAAACACGAAGAACATGATGCGACCACCACCGGGATTTAATCGACAAACGGTGTCATTATCATCAGAGATCCTAAGCCAACCATGGAGGATATGTTCACCTCGTTTATGAGTAAGACGAGGAATAGGTTCAACAAGGATGAGGCAAAGATGGATAAAAATCGAAAATCATGTCACACAATTGGGGTCCCAGATGAAGAATCTTAAAACCCAAATTGGTCAAATAGCTACGATTATTGGTGGGCAGCATCAGAAAGGCCAATTTCCGAGCAACACTGAGGTTAACCCAAAGGAGCAGTGTAAAGCCATTCGTCTGAGAAGTGGAATGGAATACGAGGGGCCAAAAATACCAGAAATCGCTGAACAGTCGCAGGGGAGCATGGCCCGTGCGCCACCGCACGGCCCGCCCATGCTCCCTACCGAAGCTGCAATTGACATTCTAATAGACGCAGAACCTGAAGCAAATGACGATGTTGAGGCCGAGGAAGGAGTTGAGGATCATCGTGCTGAACAAAAAGGGGCTGAGAAGCTTAAATCTTCCTCTAACCCTGATATTTCTAAACTTAATGTCCCCCTTCCTTTTCCCCAACGTTTTCAAAAGAAAAAGTTAGACGCGCAATTTGCTAAGTTTTTGGATATTTTTAATAAACTGCATATTAACATTCCTTTTGCAGACGCATTGGAGCAGATGCCCAATTACGCTAAATTTTTTAAGGATGTTATGTCAAAGAAGAAAAATGACTAGTTTCAAGACAATTAATCTAACAGAAGAGTGCAAAGTGCAATAATCCAACGGAAACTACCACGAAAATTAAAAGATCCGGGAGTTTCACTATCCTCTTGCGCTATTGTTGATGTTTTCTTTAAGAAAGCACTATGTGATTTAGGAGCGAGTATTAACTTGATGCCTTTGCCTATATTCAGGAAACTTGGATTGGGAGAGGTGAAGCCATCTACAGTCACCTTACAACTCGCGGACCGATCACTCACGTATCCGAAGGAATAATTGAGGATGTGCTTGTCAAAGTAGATAAATTCATATTCCCTGTGGACTTTTTGGTGCTGGATATGGAGGAGGATAAAGACGTCCCTTTGATACTTGGGCGTCCATTCCTAGCTATGGGGAAGGCCTTAATAGATGTGCAAAAGGGAAAGCTCACATTACAGGTTAATGACGAGCATGATTTATTTACTATCTATAAAGCACTTCAATTTCATGATGGTGTGGAACATTGTAATTTCATTGACATAGTTGAATCTTGCATTGATGAGTATGCGGATCATACATTGTTTAGGGATAATTTGGAGTTTGGTTTGACACATTCGTGTTCAACATCAAACATGACCATTGATATTGATAACCAAGACTTGTATGATTGCGTTTGTGCTTTAGATAACATGTAGGAACTACGAAGGAGCGCAAGATGCGCGCACGCAAAAAAACGTGCGAGTCTTTTCTATAGGGGCGCACGACCCGTGCTATAGAGCACGCCCAGGTCGTGCTCATGGTCGAAGGAAAAACTAGAAAAATCGACGACAGCACGGCCCGTGCCTATGAGCACGGTCAGCCCATGCCTAAGGTCGAAGGAAAAAACGAAAAATCTAAAGATGGCACGGCCCGTGCTCCTGAGCATGGGCAGCCCGTGCCTGTAGCCATGAAAAAAGACGAAAATTTTGAAGAGGGCACGAGCCCGTGCCCCTGAGCACGGGCAGCCCGTGCGTCCATCCAAGGAGGCCACTTTGAATCCAGAACTCAAACCCTTGCCCGAGCATCTAAAATATGCATTCCTGGGAGCGAATAACACGAGTCTGGTAATCGTATCACCTCTTTTAACTTTAGTTCAACTCGATAAATTGCTTAGGGTGTTAAGAAAACATAAGTCGGCGATAGGTTGGTCAATCTTTGATTTCAAAGGCATTAGTCCATCGATCGTAATGCATAAGATTATAATGGAAGATGTCTATAAACCTTTGGTGCAAAATCAAAGAAGATTAAACCCTATAATGCAAGAAGTCGTTAGAAAAGAAGTTTTAAAATGGTTAGATGCTGGAATTATATATGCTATTTCTGACAGTTCTTGGGTAAGTCCGGTACAAGTGGTGCCAAAGAAAGGGGGGATGACGGTAGTTAGAAACAAAAATGATGAACTGATTGCCACTAGAGTACTTACTGGGTGGCGTATTTGCATTGATTATAGGAAGTTAAATGATGCTACTCGCAAAGATCACTTTGCCCTTCCCTTTATTGATATGATGCTTGATCGTTTGGCGGGATATGATTACTAATTTTGTTTTCTCGATGGTTACTCCGGTATAATCAATCGATCATGATTGCCCCAGAGGACCAAGAGAAGACGACCTTTACATGTCCCTATGGTACATTTGCATTTCGCAGAATGCCATTCGGACTATGTAACGCATCCGCAACTTTTCAGCGATGCATGATGGCTATCTTCCATGATTTCATTGAGAAAATAATGGAAGTTTTCATGGATGATTTTTCTGTGTTTGGAGACTCATATGATCATTGCTTGGATAACCTTTCTCTAGTTTTGCAGAGATGCGAGGAGACTAACCTTGTTTTAAGTTGGGAAAAGTGCCATTTCATGGTACGAGATGGCATTGTTTTAGGCCACCGAGTATCTTCTACAGGTTTGAAAGTTGATAGCGCGAAGGTCGTGGCAAGTGAGAAACTCCCACCTCCAACAAACGAGAAAGCCATTCGAAGATTTTTGGGGCACACCGGATTCTACAGAAGGTTTATCCGTGACTTTTCTAAAATCACTAAACCTTTAAGTCAGTTATTAGAAAAAGATACTGCTTTCAATTTTTCCGATGATTGTTTGCAGGTTTTGAGATTTTGAAGAAGGCTTTGGTGACAAAGACCCATTCTAGTAGTTCCTGATTGAGTCACCCTTCGAGCTAATGTGTGATGCCAATGACTTTGCGATTGGGGCTGTTTTGGGTCGAAAAGAGACAAGATGTTCGTAGCTATCTACTATGCGAAAGAACTTTAGACAACGCCAAAGAAAACTACAACACCACCGAGAAGGAAATGCTTTGCAATCGTGTTTGCATTTGACAAGTTCCGGTCTTACTTGATTGGAACTAAGACGATAGTCCACACCGACCACGCGGCGATCAAATATCTATTCGACAAGAAGGATGCCAAACCGAGACTCGATTCGGTGGATCCTCTTGTTACGAGAATTCGTGGAGATTCGAGATAGAAAGGGCTACGAGAATGTAGTAGCCGATCACTTGTCCAGACTGGAATACAAGGAGGAGAAAGAAGGCACGAAGGCAATTTAGGAGGAGTTCCCCGATGAGCAACTTCTGATGTTACAAGCTAAATTCCCATGGTATGCAGATTTTGTTAATTATTTGGTTGCAGGGGTCTTGCCTCCGGATTTATCATCTTATCAAAATAAGAAATTCCTCCTTGATGTCAAGTTCTACATGTGGGACGACCCCTTGCTCTTTAAGAGGTGCGCCGACACCATCATTCGACGATGTGTGCCTCAAGAAGAGTGGGAGGGAGTTCTACAACAGTGCCATTCTTCACCTTCCGGGGGATACTTCGGTCCAACACGTACGGCGGCAAAGGCATTGCAAAGTGGTTTATACTGGCCTACGTTATCTAATGATTGTTATCTATTTGTACAGCAATGTGATAGGTGCCAGCGGATGGGGAACATCTCGAGGCGACATGAGATGCCCATGACCAATGTGATGGAGGTCGAGCTCTTTGATGTGTGGGGGATCGACTTCATGGGCCCCTTCCCATCTTCGTCGGGTTATCAATACATTCTACTTACAGTGGAGTACATATCTCGATGGGTTGAGGCGATTCCGGCACAGACCAATGATGCACGAGTAGTGCTCAAATTCCTAAAGAAAAATATATTCACTCGGTTTGGAACCCCGAGAGCATTGATTAGCAACGGGGGGTCACACTTTTGTGAATAAATTGATGAGCACTTTACTTGCGACGTATGGGGTCAAGAACAAGGTGGTATTAGCATACCATCCGAAAGCAAACGGGCAAGCAGAGGTAGCCAATCGCGAGATTAAGCAAATTTTGGAGAAGACAATGAATATAAATAGCAAGGATTGGGCGATGAAGTCGGATGATGCGTTGTGGGCATATTGGACTGCGTATAAGACACCATTGGGCACATCACCGTATTAGCTAGTATTCGAAAATCATGGCACTTGCCCGTAGAACTGGAGCATAAGGTGTTTTGGGCTGTGAAGAAGTTAAATTTTAACTTCCAAGCAGCGGGTGAGAAGAGGCTCTTGCCCTTAAATGAGATGGAGGAATTCCGGGATGAAGCTTATCAAAATTCCTAGATTTACAAGGAGCGAACCAAAAGATGGCACGATCGAATGATAAAGAAGAGAGAGTTTATACCGGGTGAACAAGTCCTTTTATTTAACTCGCGTCTTAAACTCTTTCTCGGGAAAACTTAAGCATGACCATGGGGAGGATCAAGCATTACCTGAGCCGGGATCAAAAGGAAGAGGTGACACGCCTCACTTTGCTAGAGCCGTGATCGAGTAAACAGGCGTCAAGCTATAGATGTTAAATTTAGCGCTTGTTGGGAGGAAACCCAATGGTTTTGCTGTTTTATTTCTTCCCATGTTTTCTTGGTTTGTTTTTCCATTTTCTAAGTTAGGATTTATTGGCTTTCATAGGTTAGGATTTTCTTGTTTTCCATTTATAAAAAAAAAAAAAAAAAATTTTGGAAAAATCGGCCGAGGTGCGGTACCTAGCACGGGCAGCCCGTGCGCCAGGCGCACGGCCCATGCTGGTACTAGCACTTGAGTATTGTTGTTCGGCATCCTGCACGGGCAGCCCGTGCCATAGAGCATGGCCCGTGCGGTCCCCAGACTTTTGAATCGAATGTGCGGCCCCTAGCACGGGCCGCCCGTGCCGCACCCAGATTTTGTGGCTCGATTGTTCGGCCCCTAGCATGGGCCGCCCGTGCCATTTGGAATGGCCCGTGCTCTAGTCCGCTGAAGCATAAAAAATGCGCATGAGGCTTTTCTTTTCTGACAAAACTCATCTCCTCCCTTGCGCTGACCTACAAAAATCGAGCCTCCCTCAATTTTTTTGAAAATTTATCGTAGATTATCACCCCAATTCACTTCCCACACTACTCTAACACAAATTACACTCGTGAAAATTGCTTTGAAGAGAAGATTTGAGTAGAAAAGCACCTAGGGTTTCAAATTTCAACACTTTTCAAATTCTCGGGATTTAAGGTATGAATTGCACTTTTTACTTGAATTTCTTGAGGATTATGTATTAGGGTTTCTATATGATGATTGTTTGATACTTTTGCCATGTATTTGATTGAAATTTTTTATGGGGCATTTTATCGAACACCTTGTGGGTTGTTGAATTGGGATGATTTTAGTTGATTGCTTGATGAATTATACAAGAGCTCGATTGTTTAGGGTGTTAGTGACTAGGATTCTCTGCAATTATATTGTTGTTTGGGATTGAAAGCTTAATTGTGAATTGAATTGTTGAGATGAGACACTATGCCTTACGTTAATTGTTGTATGTAATTCATCGTTTGTTTTACTTGGCATGTACGGATTCTCACGATTGTTTTGCTAGGTACTTATTCGAACAAATGGATGAACCACGACCGAACTGAGGTAGACAAGGATGGGGGGTCGCCGCCGCACGTGCGCCACCACACCCAGATAGCCCCGAGGCTTATGGGCTCACTATAACTGAGGACGATATATTGGATAAGTGGAACTGGCTCATCACTCGTTCTTTCACACCCACACGCTATGACGACGATGAGTGTACCCGAGCCCTCGGGATACATGAGGAGCTTTGGCACATGTTTGAACGAGTGTTATGGACCGCCTTCATGCAAGGGCGGTAGCCGACATTCAAAACACTCGCCCTCGACTTCTTGAGCACTGTGCACGTTACGGAGGTACGACCTAGAAACGAACCTCGGAAAATCCATTTCGGATTGGGCAATGTATGGAGAAACGTCACTATCGTCGAACTGAACCAGATTTTTGGGGTACCATCGACGCCCGCACGACCGGACGCAAACTATAACGCACATGAATTTTGGCAATTGTTGACTGAAACCCCAGAAACCGGCCTAATGCAATATGCGGCGCGCACATCCAAGGCCTTGGCACTCCGCAACCCCGTATTCCGCTACATCTAGAAAGGGACGGCCCATTCCGTGTTCGCCTGGCACAAAAACGGGGGTATGCAAATGAGGGAGCTATACCTACTTTGGTGTATGCTCACTCGCACTTTTATAACATGGCGGCGTACTTTGCGAACACGCCGTTTACATATCTCAACATGACGCTGGAAAATATTAATTGGGGGAATGATAACCCCCATCGCGCAGTATTTTGGGGTCGATATGCACCGAATAGAGCCATTAGAGGGCAGTCGCTGCATCAACATGCAATCCCTCCGCACCACGAAGATCATAACCGAAGAGGAGAACATCCTATGTTTTCAACAAAAAGTCGGGTCTGCTTTCCCTCTCCCTAACCCACAACTCACTGCTGTGGTGGATAATCAAATTAACTGGCTCCTGTACTCTGAGGCTCATATCAGGGCCATGGATGGCCTGACTGCACGATTAAATAGGAGGGTAGCAGGGTTACCCGATGAAGAAGACTTGGTGATGGAGGCTAGGGAGTACGATTGCCAAGAGAGGGGTTTCGAGCAGGCTTCCCACAGGGGTGGCCCGATATTCCAGAGAGCTCCCACCAAGGTGAGGAGCGTGGGGGACAGTACGATCATGATAGATTATGTGCTTTTGAGGAAAGCTTGCGACAACATAGAGACGACTTCAGTGCTTTCCGAACAGAGCAAGAACAAAGGTACCAAGTCCAAGAACAAAGGTACTAAGTACAAGAGCAACGGTACCAAGCCTAGGACTTGTGGTACCAAGCGCAGGAGCAGCGGGAGTTGGAGATATTGCAGACGTTGCATCAGATTCAAAATTGGCATATCTCCCAGGGCCACTTTCCGCCGCCACCCCCACAGTAATCCAGCTCCTATCCACACTTTTCTTTGAAATTCTACCTTCTCTTCTATGCGCTATAATTTCATTCAAGTTTGGGGGTAGAGGTAGTAATATTTTGAAGGGTGTTGCGTTTTGCATTCATGTAGTTGCATTTAGAGCATGTAGTTTGCATATGCATTAGTTGTTTTTGATTATTTTAGCACGTTTATTGCTTTAGCACGTTTATTGCTTTCTTAGTTGTTTAGGGAGTGAGTTGACCGCTATTGTGTGTTTGTTGATCTTGGGAGCATGTGTTGAGCAGTTTATATTATTTTGAATTGGGTGTTGAGCGTGAGTTTACCGGGTTGAGAATAATTAATATGGAGAATGTGATTATTGGGATCATGGTTAAAATACTTTGAATTGTGTACTTACCAGCCCGTGAGCTTTTTGAGCCTTTACTGCTTTCATATTATGCAGTCTTGTTGGTTGATTGAGTGTGTCATTCATTTTGTTTTGAATTCTACAACTTGCTCTGGTATCTCTCACAAAGTCACATGTTGTATGCATTCATGAAAATGATTTTAGGCCATTTCTCGTTTTAAGCCTTTCAAGCCTTTTTGCCTACCTTATGATATTGGATCTCCCTAGTTAGCCAATTTGAGCCTATTGCCTGATTTTTCATAGCCACATTTCAAGCCTTAGAACTTAATTTGATATATCTGTTACCCTAAGCTTGAGCGTATAGCATTGAGTAAAGGGATTGAATAAAGGGTTGAACGAGAAGGGTATCGAGAAGTTAGAATATAGTGCATATGTTGGGTGATTGGGAATAAAAGAAGAAAATGAGGAAAAGGAGATACTCACAAAAGAGTCGAAAAATAAAAAACAAACGATCAAAAAGTGAGTCGGGCAAAGACAAAAAATAGGCTGAAATTGTGATGTAAGGCAAAGAAGTATGATTTGTATGAAAAAGAAGGGAGAAATAGAAAGGTGATAGGATATAAAGCGATTGGGAGTATATAGTTGGTTCGTATTAGAATAACTGTTTGAGAAAAACGATGTGCTTACCAATCTATACGCTTGAGTTGAGTCACTTTATCCATATTTCCCCACCTTAACCAAAGAGCCTTCATTACAACCATAAACAAAGTCCTTTCTGATTTGTGAATTTAATACAAACGAGTGGCGGAGATGTGAGACGATTTGCAAGCATATGGTAATTCTTCAACATTGATATGACTTGAGCGAATACACGTCCCCTTTTATTCTAGTGAGTAGAGTATACACTTTATCCCCCGAGGCGTGATTTGAAGTATTTTACCATGATTTTAATAGACTTGTGCTCCGTGTCAACTATTTGAAACTTGGTTGGTTTGTGCTTGATGTCTATGGATAGATGACATGAATTGTGATACAGTGTTCTTGAGTTTCTCTTCTTTACCCCATTTGTGTTATCTTGTTTATAAAGTGTTGACCGGGACTGTTAACAGTTTAAGTTTGGGGGTTTGATTGACATGTATTTTGCATGTATTTTGGACTTAATCTTGGATAGAATGTGTTGATATGCATGCATTATATGAGTAAATAGGGTTATATTCATGTTTTGTGGAAAAGGATTACGCTTTGCTCGTTTTGTAGGAATTTATCGATAATTGTAGCATTTTGTCAACAATTCGGAGCATTGCAATCACCAATATTTGATGTGAAGTACGAAGTTTGGAGTCGAGTCGAGAAGGAGTCGGATGAACCGGGCGAAAATGGAAGAAAATGGCCGAGTACGAGTTGCTACAGGTGAGCACGGGCAGGGCGTGCTCCCTAGCATAACCCGTGCTCAACCCAAACATCAGGCCTCAAAGTTCGACATATAGCACGGGCAGCCCGTGCCATATAGCACGACCCGTGCTCCATTCTGCAAGTGGGGCAATTCATGCGGCACCCAACACGGGTTGGGCGTGCCATACGGCACGACCCGTGCTCCTCTGCGGGAAAAACAGAGTTTGATTCGTTTTCAACTAGTTTTCGACCCAAACGAAGTACAAATAGACATGGGGCAGCAACAAACAAGGACACACTAATTTTTGCCCTAGAAACCGAAAAGAAGAGCATTTTCCACGGAAACTTCGAGATATCGACAAGACCGCAACCACACCTTCGAGGAATGAAGATAGATCGAGAGATCGTCATAATCCCCGAGTTCACTCATTCCATAGTATCGTTATTTCAATTAGTTAGATTTTGAATATGAATAATTTGTCTATGAATTGTTTGTCTTCGATGTCCGGCTAAACATCTTGTGATTCCCTGCTTGGGAATAGGTTAACGAACACTTTTATTTGATGATTAATGATAATTGAAGTTAATGTTTTCTTCATCTATTCAAATACTTTGCTTTAATTCTTGTTTTATCAAAAGACCATTGATTTAAACTTATTTGATGTATTGATTCATAATTCTAACCGATGAGTTTCAATAGTAGATATTGAGTACTTGACACAAATAGCTTGTATGATTGAGAAGTCTCGTGAATATTTGTGAGACCTTATAATCTTTTGAATTTTTGGGAGTTGGATATCTCATGTTGAGTAGAGATGCTAACATAGATATTCCAATCAACGCTTTTACATACATCTCGAGAGAGAGAGAGGGTAAATTACTTTGGTGATTGGTCTATAGAGAAGAATACGCTTAACTTTGGTTTGATTAATCTGATAATAAAAAGAAAGATATTAACTGAAACCATAACCCAAGAATCCATTCATTCATACTTGATCTTTCAATCGCTCTTCGCTTTGTTTCTTTTAGGATAAATTTCTGTTTTAGTTTATAAAACCAACTCACTCACTTTCGATCGTCTAGATAAAAATAAGGCTATTATATTCCAGTACTTAGTACATTGATTTATTAGTCCCCGTGGATTCGACCTTGCTAACCCTATTCTATAAACTGCACCGTACACTTACGGTGAAGCTAAAAAATAAGACGAACAGTTATTAAGAATGAGTAGGAAAAACCAATCGAAAAAAAAGAATCTATATATATATATAAGCAAAATGGTTTCTAAATATGTTTTCCCGCCTAAATTACACTTTCTAAAAAAAATTACGAACATTTTTATTTTGTTTTTTACATTTTTTGGAATATAAATTAATATGGTTGACTTTTTAATTTTGGTATACATACCAAAATTAAGGAGAAAACATATAGGGAAGCTTAATTTTGGTATCCAATTCAATAATATATCCTCTTCAATTTAGTTAAATATGGTTTAAATTAACTAAATAATTATCAAAACAGACTTATGAACAGAAATTAAACTTGAATCTTGATTGCAATCACAATAAATGATGAATCTCTTTCTATAGAGCATGATATAAAATCGGAAACGTGTAAATATTTGGATAAATATGGATCGAATTTACAATATTAATATAAAGAATTATCAAAAATTGCATTCAAAATTTATAATATTACTATAAAAAAATTATCAAAATAACAAATCTCTTACTAAACCTGTAAGACACTTTTTAAAAATTGTTTTCGTATTGTTTTTTATTTTCTCTTTATAATACAATTGTAATTTATCAAGTTAATGGCTATTATTGTGAGATAAATCAATTTTAAGAATTTAAATTAATATGGCTGACTTTTTAATTTTCGTAGGCAAACCAAAATTAAGGAGAAAACATGTAGGGAAATTTAATTTGGATATCCGATATATCTTATTCAATTTAGTTAAATATGGTTTAAATTGGTTATATGGCTACCATAAAAAACTTATGGAAAACGAAAGTAAGCCCAAATCTTGATTGTAATAAAGAATAAATGCTTTGCATATTTTTCTATAAAGCATAATTCAAAATAAAAAATGTTTAAATAATCGAGATAAATATGGATCAAATTTACAATGTTACTATAAAAATATTATTAAAATATGTAATTACAATTTATAATATGTAGTTTTCTATAAATGTAGACTGTATTGATTTTATTTATAGTAATTGCAATTAAATGTTCAAACCATTCCAATTTGTATAAAATCAATCAAATAGCGCCATGCATAATTGACCAAATCATATAAATTGATAAAGTCTCTTTTTTTCTTGCATCGCTGAGAATATTCCAAAATAATTAAATTTTAAAACATCTAATCTATATATAACAATTCATGAACCATATCCAATTATTACCATATATTAAATATTCGAATTGAATGGTATTATATTATAATATATATACGATGGTAATTTTCTTCAAAGTTGTTCCTACACCCTTATAAATAGTTGACAATTGTGAGATGTCATTACAAGCAAACTCGATTGTAAATTATCTCTTGCTTTCTTTGAATTCATCCACAAAAAAATATATATGGCTTCATTTATTACACTCATGCACGATTTAAACATGAGGAAAACTATTGGACTATGAAACTTAGGTTGGTCCGCATATATGAAAGGTCATTATACAATCACAAAATCAAGTGTTGAATCTAGAAAATCACAAATATCAAGTTTTGAATCTAGAATGGGTTTTTCACGATAGCGTGATAAGATTTTATTTTCTTTTCTATATCATTTATATTTTTTATAACAATATAAATGCGTTGTAACTAATAGTTTTAATATAGAATATCAACCTGTGTTATTTCATTATATCAAAGATAATGAACCCATTTTTCACATTATTCACACAACAATTTTAATTTTGCAGTTTATATACATATGTTATAAACTTTGAATTAAAAAATCATATGATGTTTTTTTATTATATAAGCATTTTGATACTGCAACGAACATACTTTTTATCATTTTGGAAGTAAACTGAGATTCAAGGTTATTATATCCATTTTATTTATTTATTTTTATCTTATTTAATTCAAATATTTGCAGAAAATTTGAATCCCACGGAAACAACATGTCAGAAATTAGATGCAAAAAATAATTTGCAAGGCCCACCAAAAAGAAAATTCCCAGATTACTCGACCGGTAATATCACAAATAGTTATTAATAATATCTCAAAAATAATTTTTATTTACATCAGATTTCTATGGTTCGACACAACAAACCTAATATGGTCCAACACAACCCATTTCATATGATCCGACAAAACACACCCCGTGCATCGCACGGGCAAAGCACTAGTGAGTAGGGAAAGGAGAACCAATTAATTCTTTGTTAATTAATATATTTGTTATATAATCCATGATTTATTTTTAATTTGTATAATTAAATCCATGAGAAAATGTTTTAGATTTTTTTTCTTGACTCAAAAAATGGGTGTAAGTAGGGATGGCAACGGGGCGGGTCTGGGACGGGTTTGGCCAAACCAGGGGACCCACCCCCACGAAGAAAATCATGGACCCGGTACCCGTCCCACCCCGCATTGGACCCACGACCCGGCGGGTTGGACCCATCGGACCCGCTGAAATTTGATAAGTCTGCTGCTAGCATTTTAATTTTGAGCTGGAATTATAATCCTCAGTGAACTGCTTTTAAATTTCATTATAAACTGGTTTGACTCTTTGTTGTAATTAAAATTCTAATTATTAAAAATTTTATAATTATTTTTTCAATTCATTCTGATGTGAATAAATTGGTGGCGTCCCTTAGTTGTTTAATTTAATTCATTTTTTTTCAATTCTACTTGAGAATCTGCAAACATACTTGACTCAATGTGATCACCTGGCAAAGAAAATTAAAAAAATTTAAAACTGTATGACTGACTACTAGATAAAAAATATTAATATTATGACTATTTAATTGTATGCGGGCGGGTCCGGGTCAGGTCCATGAGGACCCGTTACCCGCCCCGGACCCGGCGGGTTTTCTTAAAATAGGTCCAAGACCCGCCCCAGGACCCATTTGACCGGGTTTGAACCCACCTCAAACGGGGCGGGTTTAATGTGGAGCCAGATTTTGACACGCCCATTGCCATCCCTGGGTGTAAGTCATGTTTGGGAACCGAAAAAGCCAAATCAAATTTTCAATTTATTTTTCAAAAAAAAAAAAGAATTTTCCAAACAATCAACATCGGTTACAAAAAATGTTGTCTATTGTCTGACGTTAAAGGATAAATAGACATCGTCAACCAGAACAATCGCGGAAAATGATGTCATTCTACTAATTAGACATTGGTTTAGACATCGGTGTAAACGATGTCATTCTCCGCTAATACACATCGGTTTTATAAAAAACCGATGTTAAAAGTTAAAACATATTAGACAACAAAACGTTCTAGAAAATGATGTCTTTTTGGTGATGTCTATTCATATTTTTCTTGTAGTGTTAGTCGGTGATAGGCAAGGTTGAAGCTCCCGACTTTCATGTCTACACACTTGGCCACAATGACTATCAACTTGTGGTAGTCATCCTTATCCACTCTTTCTTAGTTGTATAAATAGCTTTTTTCAAAATTTCGGACTTAACAATTTCCTTCCAAGTCGCAACCAACTCCTTCTGGCTATGTCTTTAAATCCTTCGGTCGGAAAAACAATGCTCAACAAGGTCCTTCGCAGTGAATTTGTTGTCCTTGATGTGAATGGATGAGCGAATCTCATTGTCATGCACTTATGCATTCACGTAAAACATAGCAACTTCCTCCAAATAGGTGTGCGTGAACTCCATTGAGAGAAAGTCCTTCAGACGGACTTCTCAAGTTTTGCAAAGAAACTTCTTTACTAGGGCCTTATTAGCGCCCGCTGATCATCCCTCCGAAAGCTTAGCAAAATCATGTGTATCACCATTTTTAAAAGATTAAACAGTGAAAAATGCGAAACAAATTGATCATTGATGGTAGGGTTTTGACGATTCTGAGAGAAAAAATGAATTTTTGGTGTATATGTGACTTGAAAGGACGATTTTAGGAATTTGAAAAAATTGATCAAAATCAACGGTCAGGATTGAGTCTTCAATACCGCATTAATTTCCCCACATTAAATGCAACAGCATTTATATCCAATCATATGTTTTATTGTGCAACTTTTGTACTGAAAGTTATAATTACGCAGACGTCATCCTTAAAAACATTCTCGCTCGAATAAAACAACTGCGTTTTTCTCACTTAGCTCATAAATCATTCAGCTATTATCCAAAGTGACACAACTCTGCTTCTCTTTTCACATAAGATCACTCACCTGTCAGTTAACTCGACACAACTGACTTTCCGACTAGGCTGTTTCACGTGGCTGAAATGTGAAACTTGCTCATTTTCAATTCTCTCTTCTTTTGTTTCTGCTGATTGAGTCTTATGAGTATCCTAACTTAGCTCAATTAACCCCAACTAATTCTTGAGCTCTTCAAACCTTGATTCACTTAATTGGCTTTGCTAATATGTTAGCTAACTGCTTATCAATTGAGATGTATTCCAAGGTGATGTCTTTCTTTTCAACATGATCTCTTATAAATGATATCTGACATCAATGTGTTTTCTTCTTGAATGTAACACTCGATTCTGAGTGCTTGCAATAACACTTGTGTTATCACACATAATTGGAATCTCTCTTTATTCAATATCATAGTCTCTAAGTTGTTGTCTCATCCATAAGACTTGGGCACAACAGCTGCCCGCAGCTATATACTCTGCTTTAGCTGTGGATTTAGCTATTGAATTTTGTTTCTTGTTGAGCCAATAAAGCTAATCTGTTTCCAAGCATTTGACATGTACCTGATGTACACTTCCTGTCAACTCCACGTCCAGTATAGTTTGAGTCTGAGTATCCTACTAACTTGGATCCTCCTTCCTTTGGATACCATAAGCCAACTTCTTAGCATCCCTTCAAATACCTTAGAATTCTCTTAGTTGCAGTCATGTGACTCTATTTTGGTGCTGATTGAAATCTAGCACATACACCTACTGCAAAGGTGATGTCTAACCTGCATGTTGTTAAATAGAACAAAGATCCAATGAGGGCTCTATATCTAGTTTGATCAACAGCTTTGCCATCTGCATCCATATTCATCTTGACTTATGTATTCACAGGAATCTTCACTGATGACTTCTCTTCCATACCAAATTTCTTCATTAATTCTCTGGTATACTTGGTTTGGCTTATGAAGGTTCCATCCTTCAATTGGTTGACTTGAAGTCCTAAGAAGAAAGTCAGATCTCCCATCATGCTCATCTCAAATTTGCTTTGCATGAGGTTTGAGAACTTGTAACACAGCTCTTTGTTTGTGGATCCAAAGATGATATCATCCACATATATTTGAACAAGCAGTATACTCTCTCCATCTTGAATTCTGAAGAGCATTTTGTCAACCTTGCCTTTGGTGAATCAATTGTCAATTAGAAACTGAGACAATGTAGCATACGAAGCTCTTGGTGCTTGTTTCAATCCATACAATGTTTTCTTGAGCTTGTAGACTTTATCTCTCATACGAAATTTATTTGTTAATTATGCAAAAACTTAAACTAGAAAGTTGTAATAGATAGATAGATAGGAAGAGCCGAGTTATGTCGCTATGTCAAAGATTACAAGAAGTCAATCATGATTGGAATGAAGACTTTGCTTGTGTGTCACCGAGTATGGCCTAGAGGGAAGTCAAGGACTCGATCAAGGAGAGTCACCGTGGAACAACTCGTGAGAAGTGTCGACAAGTCAACTCAATAAGCCAAGTCTGTCAGTTGAAGTGACAGTTGAGTCAATCCTTGATTGGAGTAGACTCAAGTCACCTCAGGTAAAGACAACAATCAAGTGAAGACAACTGACTTAGATCCGTTAGAATAAAGTCAAGAATATTACTCGATATAGTATTATGTCAAGTTGCCAGGTCTTAAAGTGTTTGGCCCAGAATTGTGCAAAAGGAATGAACCAATGGGAAACACTGCACCTTGTGTCAGAACCTGCAAACTTGAAATGCCATTTAATATGAGGAAAAGTCAACATCACAAAGGCTATAGGTGAGGGAATATGCCTTTCTTAACTTGGCGATCCTCTTTTTTTTTTCACGATAGGTGAGGGAATATGAGGTTCCTCCTCTATCTCTACCAAGGGGGGCATGAGTCTCGATCCGCACGGGGCAGTAACTCGGATTGCATGGGCGTAAGCTTTGGACTTTGCTTTGGGAGCATGTGATTTCTTTGTCTTGGGCTGCAGGGGCGGGCAGGGGGGTAGGCTTAGATACCGCGGCTCTCTTCTTGGTCAAGGAGTCTCGGGTTGTGTCGTCGATCACCGATTCCCCCTCACCGGTATCATCCCTTCTAAAGCATGAGCCTTCTTCTCAGGCCGAGAGGTTTCTCTTAACATCTTTTTGTTGACATGGAAGGGACTTGCCATGGCGTGAGAGCAATACCCTTCACCTCCATTAGTTGGCCAATTACCAGGCCATAACCCAAGGAGAATCCAAAAGACCCATCCTCCTTGTAAGTCCTGTTCAACACATTTTTGCAGAGTCTGCTATAAACAAACTCAAGCCGCTTTACATTCTTTTCTTGTATGATCGCAGCCATCACGATCGACTTTGTCTTGGGACATTGATTGAATCTTCCAAATTTTATATCAACGCACCGAGATGACATCCATCGGCTTGTGATAGTCGTCCTTCAAAGATTCTTTCTTTGATGTATAGACAATTTTCGCAGCACACTCGGGCTTGGCAACTTCTTTCCGAGCCGCAGCTAAGTCGACATCCTGCTCAGAGATGTCCTTCAAACCTCACGGCAACAAACAAAGGTTTCGGCCAAGGTCTTTGGCATTGAGTTTGAAGACCTTGCTATGGACCGATGATCGGATTCCATCGTCCAACACTTCAAAGATTCACATAAAACATAACGACATCTTTAAGGTACGTATGAGTGAACTCCATCGTCTCCAAAGTCCTTCAGCCGTATTTCTCAATTTTTCAGCTATTTTCTTGACCAGGGTTTCATCGATACCTGTTGATCATCCTTTCAAAATCCACGTAGCACCGGTGTGGATTTGCTTTGAGAGCATCACGAAATCATGTTTTGGAGCCATTTCCGGATGTTTCTACCAATTGAGATGCGAGAAAACTTGCTTGAAAGAACTAGGGTTTGCTCAAGGTTTCAGAGAGAATGCACTTTCTTTGCTTGAAGATAAATAGTTCGCGTGAGGAGGAGAGAAAGATGAAGTTTCGTATATACGGAACGTGAAAGGACGCCCTTCGAGTTTAGAATTTTGATCGAGATCAACGGTTAAGATTAGAGTTTCAAAACCGCATTTAATTCCCAAATTAAATTACCAACATTTATATCCAATCATATGGTTTCTTGGCAAATTTTTATCATGATACTCATTATTATGTCAAGTCATCCTTAAAAACATTCCTAGCTTAATTAAAATGATCGCGTTTTGTCACTTAGCTCATAAATGATTCATCTTATATCTTTAGTGACTTAACTATGCTCCTTTCTTCACATGATGTAACTCAGCTGTCAGCTAGCTTGATACAGCTGACTTCCCGACTGAGTTGTTTCATTTGGCTGAATTATGAAACTTGCTCTTTTTCCATTTTCTCATCTTCTTTATCTGTTGATTGAGTCTGCTGAGTTTTCTAACTCAGCTCAATTAACCCTAACTCATTCTTGAGCTCTAAAAATCTTGATTCACATAATGGCTTTGTGAATATGTCAGCTAACTGTTTATCAGTTGAAATGTATTCCAAAGTGATGTCTTTCTTTTCAACATGATCTCTTATAAAATGCTATCTGACATAAATGTGCTTTGTTCTTGAATGCAACAATAGATTTGGAGTTATTGCAATAGCACTAGTGTTATCACACATAATTGGAATTTCTTTTTCTTCAACATCATAGTCTCTCAGCTGCTGTCTCATCCATATGACTTCGGCACAATAGTTGCCCGCAGCTATGTACTCTGCTTCAGCTGTGGATGTAGCTATTGAATTTTCTTTCTTGCTGAACCAAGACTCTAATCTATTTCCAAGCATTTGACGTGTATCTGAGTATCTAATTAGCTTGAATCCTCCTTTCTTTGGATACCATAAGACGACTTCCTGGCATCCCTTCAAATACCTTAGGATTCTCTTAGTTGCAGTCATGTGGCTCTCCTTTGGTGCAGATTGAAATCTTGAACATACACCTACTGCAAAGGTGATATCTGGCCTGCTGGCTGTTAAATAGAGCAATGATCCAATGAGGGCTCTATATCTGGTTTGGTCAACAACTTTGCCATCTGCATCCATGTCCATCTTGACTGAAGTGTTCATTAGAATCTTCACAGAAGACTTCTCTTCCATACCTAATTTTTTCATTAAATCTCTGGTATACTTGGTTTGGCATATGAAGGTTCCATCTTTCAATTGTTTGACTTGAAGTCCAAGGAACAAAGTCGATTCTCCCATCATGCTCATCTCAAATTTGTTTTGCATGAGGTTTGAGAACTTGTCACACATCTCTTTGTTTGTGGATACAAAGATGATATCATCCACATATATTGAACAAGCATTATACTCTCTCCATCTTGAATTAAGAGTGTTCTATCAACTTTGCCTTTGGTGAAAATATTGTCGATTAGAAATTATGAGAATGTATCATACCAAGCTCTTGGTGCTTGTTTCAATCCATGCAAAGTGCTTTCTTGAGCTTGTAGACCTTATTTCCAATAGTTTTCTGCTCAAAACCTAGAGGTTGTTCAACATAAACTTCTTCCTATAGCAATCCATTCGTAAATTCACTCTTCACATCCATTTGATATACAATGAAGTTCTTATGTGCAAAGCATAGGTAAGAAACATCTTTATTGCTTCCAATCTTGCAACAGAGCAAATGTTTCATCAAAATCTATGCCTTCTTCTTGGCAATATCCTTTGGCTACCAACCTTGCTTTGTTTCTTACAACAAATACTTCTTCATTCATCTTGTTTTGAAAACCCATTTCGTACAATAACATTTTGATGCGTTGGCCTTTGAACTAATTCCAATACTTTGTTCCTTTCAAACTCATTCAACTCTTCTTGCATGGCTTGAATCCAATGTGTGTCATCCAATGTTTGAGACACATCTTTAGGATCCATCCGGGAAATAAAACGGACGCTCTTACGCCCACGACTAAGATCATGGGTTCACCCCGAGGATACCTTTGATCCCTGACCTTCTTATAGCTCGCACTAATTATAACATCAAGCGGGTTCACCCCGAGGATACTTTTGATCCCTGGACCTTCTTACCCCCAAGCTAACATAATTTATTTTCACAATTGCACATAAACAACTACACATATACGAAGCTTTTAATAGCGACAAACAATAAGTAAATAGAATATCCCGCCTCGATATGCGGTTTGCGAACTTGAAATATGCAAATGACTATTTACGCCAAAAGGATTGGAACCTCCAATTCAATTAAAAACACAAAACTGGTTATGGTCAATAGTAATAGGGTAAAAATCGGTTAATAAATGAGTAAGGGCTATTTTGTAACTATTTGGAAATCGGTGGGACTAACTCCGTAATTGCTTGAAAAGATCAATAGCAATAACTTATCACAAATTCTATAAAAAGCTAATTATATCATTTGTCTCCGCTTAACTTGGATTGTAGTAAAGTCCTTTCTAGGCCTCAATCAAAACAAACCTGACTTGAGCCTTGTATCGTAGGGTTAGTAAAAACTTAATCAATTCACTCGTAGAACTAAAATCAAGGGATTATCCTTTTGCATCTATCGACTTAAAGTTACCACGCTTTCTCATAATTGAAATCAAGACGTGCAATCCTAAAGTAGACCAAAATCTTATTAATAATAACATTTCTCTCGATAATCGATTCATGCTTAAAAAATAAAAGTCGGCAACCAAAAGTTAACTAAACAATAATAATTAAGACTAACTTAAGGCTAATAGCGATTAGCCGATCATCTTGTACTACAAATAACCCATCTCAATATTCATCTCTATCGATAATAATGGCTCTTATTAATCAATTCATGAAGTTTACAAGACACTAAGTCTCCTAATACTCTGGATCTTCCTCAAGTTCCTCTTCCTGGGTTTTTTTTCCCCTCAAGTATCATCAAAATATTCGCATGAGCACATCACCATCACCTCAAAGTTGATGGTAATTTCTATAAACCTCAAGTTAACATAAGGTCTTAAACCAATCATCTTCCTAATAATCCAAATCAAATAAGTATTGGTCATCTAGGTTCATGTAATTAAGCCCATATGGTTTTATCATAAAATTTCTTTAATTTAAAACATGGTAACGAATGTACTTGTCATGAATTTTCTTTAATGCAAGAATGCTTTAATTTAAAAAAATGATGACAATAATTCATAAAATTACTTCTAAAACATGATAATATAAAATGATATTTCATGAATAAATGGAATAACATGACATAATAAATTGCATACCTTGAGAAACCGAGCGAGATATGTGGAGGTGGATGTTATTAGACTATTTTCTTTTAAAATTTGAAAAGAAACCCTTTTTTTTCCAAGTCTACAGAATCGTAGACCTGCTCTGATACCACTTGTAATGCCCCAGTTTTCAAAATATAGGTGTAACTTAATTTAATAAGAAAGCGTGTCTAAAAGCGCACGAATAAGAAGCATCCCAAATATAAGTGGAGCCATTTTATTAATAACCCAAATAATCTCCGCTGCGCCACTCTGATTATTTTATATAACATTGTCTAATTACAAAAAATTTGTTACGCCACTTGTAACGACCCAAAATTCCTAAAATCCAAAGTAATTCACTAAAAGTGAGCATTTTATGAAACATAGCTTAAAATTAAGATTCACATCAAAACAACAAAGTATTTTGGTTCCAACACAACTTTTAAAAATGAAAGACTAGCATTCAATAGAAAATTCAAAAGCATCGACACTAATAAAATATTTCTAAAAATCAAATTTACTAAAAATTATTGTTTTCACATCCACAGCCGCCAATCCTCGCTCAGACTCCTCAACCTGAAAAGTGTTAATAAATATGGGGTGAGTTTTCAACTCGCTCAATGGGGACACGTTTGTCAAAATTAAATACATCAATAGGCATAATTGTAAACGTTCATCATGTAATTCAACTTTTACTCTGACTGGCCAGTTACTTTATAGTACTGTGGGTTCAACCCGAGGATACATCTGATCCCGGACCTTCTTACATCCCCTGACTAAGTACTGCGGGTTCACCCCGAGGATACTTTTGATCCTGGACCTTCTTACAGCCCCAGACTAATTATAACACTGCGGGTTCACCCCGAGGATACTTTTGATCCCGGACCTTCTTACAGCCCCAGGCTAACATAATTTATTTTCACATTTGCACATAAACAACTACACATATACGAAGCATTTAATAGCGACAAACAATAAGTAAATAGAATATCCCCACCTCGATATGCAGTTTGCGAACTTGAAATATGCAAATGATTGAGCTTGGAATTCTAGACTGCGAAGTCTTCGTTTCCTATATATGCAAAATAATTTAACTTAATATATGGGTTTAGGAATATTTAGGATGATCGAAGAAAGGAATTATCAATAAAATTGGAATTGACACGAGAGGGGATGAGTATCGAATTTGGGTTGAATAATCTGATCAAAAAGATTGGTTTAAAACTATTAATAGGTCAGAATCCCCAATCCTATTAAAATCGGAAAACATTTGATGTCATGGGCTGTTTTGCTATGGTTAAAATAAAAGGGGCGAATTTATAATTTCTGCCAAAAGGATTGGAACCTCCAATTCAATTAAAAACACAAACTGGTTATGGTCAATAGCAGTGTTCTAAAAATCCCCTAGGCGGCCGCCTGGGCGGGCCTAGCGCGCTAGCGGCCACCAGCGCCCGGATTTTGCCTGGCGACCACTTAAAGCGGTCCCAAGTCCTGGCGGCGCTAGGCCTAGCGCCTCCTAGGCGGGCTAGGCGGGCTAGGCGGGGCCTAGGCGGCCTAGGCGCCCTATATGTTTTTTTTTTCTGAAATGCTAGCAAAACGACTCCAACTAGTGAAAGTAGCACCAACAACTCCAAAATTCAGTTTAAGTGAAATTGAATATATATAATTTTCTTAATAAAAAAATGAAACAAAATTTTAGGTCCGAAATCTTTCCATTGATAATTTGATATTATATAAATCAATGCAATATTTGTTAATGTATTGTATTTTAGATGATTTATAGTTTTATTAGATTATTGGTGTTGAATTACTTTAAACTTTAAAGCTTAAATATTAGATATGTTCAAAAACAATTTAAATATCATTTATAGACTTTTACAGCTTATGTAGTATGGGAATTATTCATAAAATTGTATATATATTTAAGGCTCCGCCTAGTCCCCGCCTAGTCCCCGCCTAGGCCTTCTAGGCGCTAGGCCCCCGTCCGCCGCCCGACTAGCGCTAGCGCTTTTTAGAACACTCGGTCAATAGTAATAGGGTAAAAATCGCTTAATAAATGAGTAAGGGCTATTTTGTAACTATTTGGAAATCGGGTGGGACTAACCCGCAATTGCTTGAAAAGTTGGGAACTAAATTAAACCCATCATTACGTTTTAAAGCCCCTCAATGGGATTATCCCTAATTGACATAAATTGCAAAGAACATCTTTCTCCCCAAAATGGCAACTCCCATTTCCTTTCCCGTCGCACCACAACCCCTCATCTCCATCTCATCACTCTTTTTCTCTTTTTGTCGCTTAATCTCTGTCTCCCATCGCTCCACTTCACATAGGTTATGGACACGGTGGGTTTAATGTGGCGGAGGGACGAGGGCATGGTATTGGTGGTGTTGACGCGGTAGGGTCCCTAAGACTTGGGCGTTTGATTTTTGGGATGTGGGACTTGTGGTGTCGACTTTGATGGTGGTGGTTTGAGTCCGACGGTGGAGGCGTCGCGGTGGTTCAACCCGCTTCCCTTTTTCTTTTTTCTTTTTTTTCTCACGACTTGGGTCAAGTAGAGGTTGGGTTCGAATTGGCTGAGATCTGGTGATGGTGAATACAGAGTTGATTTTCGATGTTGAATAATTGAGACTGGCAATTCGATTTGCAGCAACTAAAGAGGGAGTTACTGGAGGTTTATTTTGACGTTAGAATGAAATCGTGAGGACGTGGTTTTTGTAGAGAAACCGAATTGAGAGATTTCACGGGGAAACTGAACGTGTAACTGAGAGTGTTTTTTTTATATCTGTAAATAGTTATTTGGATATGGACTTGAGAGTTTCAATAGCCATATATTAGGTTAAATCTTGTGAAATCTGATGGAATACACGTATCTGATAATGAATATCTCAATAAAAGAAGACTAATCTGATAAAAGTACTGCATAATTTTAAAATCCAAAACTACACATATGGGCTTAATAAAATGGACCTTTAAAATAAGTCATTGGGCCAGCTGAAAAAAATAGATAAACCTGAAAATTCTCTATATCGGGTCAAT
Organism: Rehmannia glutinosa; assembly: GCA_016081115.2. Taxonomy (NCBI): domain Eukaryota; kingdom Viridiplantae; phylum Streptophyta; class Magnoliopsida; order Lamiales; family Orobanchaceae; genus Rehmannia; species Rehmannia glutinosa. The sequence continues at coordinate 73,578,027 of CM071934.1, read as the reverse complement.
ATTAAAAATCCTAAAGTTTATAATTAACTAACCCTAATAGAAAATTACGGGGTGTTACAGTAGACCTTCCAGCTGTCTTTGAGATTCAACTATCTCATCTTTATCTGGGTTGAGTGCTCTTACTTCAGCTTCAACATAAGGACGTTTCTGCATAGTTGGTTGTTTCAGCTTATCAGCTAACTCTTCAATGTCTTCTCCATTCGCATTAGGTTCATCAAAAAGCACATGGATAGACTCTTTTGTAACCATAGTCCTCTTGTTTAGCACTCTATATGCTTTACTTTCAACTGAGTATCCCAAAAAGATACCTTCATCAGCATTAGCATCAAAAGCCTTCAAATTATCTTTTGCCATTATTATGGATGAAGTATTTGCATCCAAATATCCTAAAATATCCAACATTTGGCTTTCTCCCTATCAAAGACAGCTGGAAAGTCTACAAATGAGTGAAGATGAAAGAGTTGTTCGTGACAACTTAGATACGAGACGGCGGAATCCAAAGCAGACTTACTCCAACCTCGATGTGAGATGGCCGAGAGACCATCCACCGAGTTAGTTATTGGAGATCTTAGAGATGGCATAAGAACCAGATCCGCAGAGCACATCATGAAGATATGTTCACTTGTTTCATTTCCCAATTAGAGCGTAAAGATGTGTCTCAAGCATTGGAAGACACACATTGGATTTAGGCCATGCAAGAAAGGCGGATACAAGTGAGGTGGAATCGGTGACCCCTCTTCAAGAAGGGAGATGTATCATCTAAGACGCCCGCCTTGAAGATCCTAGTCGAAGAAAGCACTCCGCCTCCGCAGCCAAAACCAAAACCCCGCCCACACGCCAATGCACTGCCTCTAAGCAACCCAAACCCCTGCCACCATAGCCGAGATAGAGGAGGAACCCCAAATTCCTTCTCCTATCGTGAAGAAGAAAGGCAGTTGCTTCTAAAAAGACTTCTATTGAAACACAGGCCTTCCCCAAGGAAGTGTCTAAGAGGTGGAACTCGAGATTCCGTTGGTTGCCACCAAATGAAAATGGTTGTTCAGAAATCTAAATCAAAAGACAGACAATGAGTCCGATACTCAAATGAGAAACCAAGTGAGACTGATGCTCAAGAAGAGTAGTCTCATGAAAGAATAGTTGATCTCGAAGATCCGCGATCTTGATCACAGAGAATCGAAGACTAATCGTGCGTAGACAACTTAGGAGAATAAGTTGTCTCACCCCTCGCACAAGCGCGTTGAGTCCGAGGAGGAGCAAGCCCTCTAATCGTTAATCAAAGTGGCTACGATAATCTAGAGGGGATGAATAGATTATGCCGATTTTCCGATTTACGCCCTCTTTTTCAAATATGAAGATGATAGCAAAAATGTAAGTACGGGAAAATAAACAACAATCGTTGATTTATAGTAGTTCAACCCACATAGGGCCTAATCTACTACCACCCCGGTATATCCGAAGAGGATTTTAAAAAGAAAAAATAATTTTATTAATAGTCACCAAAACTATTACACTTTCACCTTGAAGAGCACCACACTCTTCTTACAACACCACCAAGGAGATTACCACAATCTTCCTTCACCTATGAAGAGTACCACACTCTTCAACACCTAAGATCACCCAAGTGTGCTCTTACCACAAGAACAAGAATAAGGATATCTTGTTTTGGATGATTGACAAAAATTCAAAATTACAACTCAATAATGAAGTATACAACTTATGAGTGCAAGTGTAATCAAGAATAGAAAGCCTAGACCTCAAAATGTGCAAGTGAAAAGCTAGGAAAATTACAACAAGAATTTAAAATATGAAAGCTTAGAGAAATTTGCAGATTTCTTGTTGTGTTGTTTGCTTGTGTTGTGTCTTGTGTCTTTAAAGTCTTCATCTATTTATAGGAGAGTCTTCAAGATTTGATCTCAAACATAGCTCCTCCATCTTCACTTTTGTCTACAAAAATAATGTACAAAAATAATAAAGTAAATCTTGTTGATAATGGATTTGTTAACGGTTTGAATCTGTGTTAAAAATAACATAGGTCGACCGTGACCTTAAGAAATTTGAACGTTAAAAAGTAAATCGTGAGATTCGACATTGAATGAGGGGATGTCGACCGGTCCCGGGAGGGTCCGACCGGCCGCCCAGGGTTCGACCGATCGGCCCCTTGTTGGACCAGATTGTCCTCCCCTTTTTGTGAGACATTGAGTTCTGTTTCAATTTAAGGAACCTAGTCGACCTCTTGTTCAACCGCAGACGACCTCCAGGAATTTTTCAAACGCCTCGTTTCCGCTTTCAAAATCAACTTCAGGCATGGGTTTCCCTATAGTGCGATCGGTCGAACACGAAACGAAGTTTTGTCCAATTTTTGTCAAAAACAAACTTTAAGAAATACTCTAAAAAATTAGTAAAAATATTTTAAATCATTTGGGAGTATTTGGACAACATTTAGGAACATTGTTTTGGTGTAAAAACATAGTTAAACAAAATCATCAAAATCATGATAAAAACATTTATCTAACAAACTCCACCTTTTTGATGATTACAAACCAAATTAATTTTAGGAGATCGAATTTAAAACAAAACACATTTTTCCGGTCTAAGTCAACAATCCGTTTTAAGCAACACTTATCATGAATAAAAAACACATGGATAGGAGCAAAGATTTTTCAAAAACACATTATATAAGCTCCTCCTATCAACATGCACAACAATAATAAGTATAGAAGCAAACAACTAAAATCTAAAAGTTTAGCTTTTACAATATAATCTTGAAGTTAATGAGCTTAGAAGCTCCCAAACATACATCATTGGTCAAGTATAAAAGTCCATAGCTTATAGCTTTTTTTTTGCGAGCTTATTTTAGCTTCTTTGAGCTAAAGAGCTTATTTTCTCGTTTCTCCCCTTTGGAATCATCAAAAAAAAATATTAGCACGATAAAAATATCATATAATTATATCAAAGTGCGCAATATAACCGATTTATCGAGCTTTTGCTTATGGAGCTTAAAATTCCAAATACTAAGGGAAACATCGATCATTTGATTTGTAAAAGTTCATTTGAGTAGTAAAACATAATTTCTATAAACTTATAAGACTTTTGAAATCGATAAAATCATGTAGATGATGAATTTTTCATAGAAACATTTTGTTGAACACTTGGCGTGCGTCGAATAAAACAAGAGATATATATAACCTTTGTAATTGTAATGAAGCCAAAATTTACATCACCAAATACAATTATACAACATTCATCCAAAAATAATCAATATGCTCATCACAAATATATATGAATTACATCAAGATATTAACATTAAACCAATAGTTCTCAAGGGTTTAACCAAATCGAGATTAAGGAGAAGAATTCTTACCAATTAATAGGAAAAAATGAGCAACAATGATGATAAACGAGCAATATGAAGTCCCGGATATAGAAATTATACAACAAAATTCATTTGGAGTGAATTTTGTGTGAAAATTGCAAAGGGTCGAAAAATGGAGGAAGAGCCAAAAATGACTAAGTCCGGAACATAAAGCATTTTATCCTAAAACTCAACTAGGGCGGCCAGGTCCAGGGTGATGTCGACCGATCGGGTTAGAGGTTGACTCTACGACCTCACTCCATTTGGACATTGAGCATCGGTTAAATTTTTCAAAAATGATCCAAAATCGATTGTTCGCCCTAAGTTTTAAAAACGTGCAAAATGCAAACATAGACCTCATTCAATATGCATTATGCCTAACCGAGCTTGCATTGATGCAAAGGACTCGGTGGATAGTGGTTTTGTAAAAATATCCGCGAGTTGATCTTGAGACGGAACAAAAAACATCTCAATTTTTATTTGGAAACACAATCCTTTAGAAAATGATGACGAACCTCAATATGTTTTGTACTTGTTACGATGAACTGGAGTTTGAGCAATATTTATAGCATACGTATTATCACAAAAAATAGAACATTTTCAAAAGAACATTTATTGTCGCGAAGGTTTGTTTCATCGAAAGCAATTGAGTACAACAAAATCCGGCATAAATATATTCGGCTTCGCCGTTGAAAGTGAAACGCAATTTTGTTTCTTGAAAACCAAGACAAGAGGGCAATCGCTTAAAAATTGACATGATCCTAAGTACTTTTGTGATCATCAATATTTCCCGCATAGTCCAATCACTATATCCTTTAAGAGAAAAATTTTCATTCTTTGGATAAAATAAACCATAAGAGATACTTGCTTTCAAATATCAAAAATCCTTTAATTACACTCATGTGAGATTCTTTGGGATTTCGTTGAAAACAAGCACATAAGCATACAACATGAAGAATATCCTGGTCTACTTGCGGTTAAATAAAGTAAACTACCAATCATACCTCGATACTTGGATTCATCAACCGACTTGCCTTTTTCATCTTTGTCTAACTTGATATTGGTTGCCATAGGAGTAGTAACGGTTCTTCCTTCTTCAATGCCGAACTTTTTCAAAAGTTCATTTGTATACTTTGATTGTGAAATGTAAATACCTTCTTAGCATTGCTTAATTTGAAGTCCAAGGAAGAAGTTTGGCTCCCCCATCATACTCATCTCGAATTCACCTTGCATTAATTTAGAAAATTTCTTGCACAATAATTCATAAGTAGCACCAAATATAATATCATCAACGTAAATTTGCATTAATAAGCAATCTTGCCCTTTTTCAAAAACAAAGAGAGTAGTATCAAATTTACCTCTTATAAATCCATTTTGTAAAAGAAAAGAGCTAAGTCTATCATACCATGCACCTTTGGGTGCTTGTTTTAAACCATAAAAGGCCTTCTTAAGTTTATAACCATCATTTTGCCTAGAAAAATTTTCAAACCCCTGAGGTTGTTTTACACAGACTTCTTCTTGAATAAAAGCATTGAAAAATACGGATTTAACATCCATTTGGTAAAGCTTGAAATTTTTAAAACAAGAATAGGAAAGTAAAATACGAATAGCTTCTAAGCGTGCTACGGGTGCAAATGTTTCATCATAATCAATACCTTCTTCTTGACAACAACCTTGAGCTATTAACCTTGCTTTATTTCGAACAATATTGCCTTGGTCATCGAGTTTGTTCCGATATACCCATTTTGTACCAATAATTGTTTGCGATGGAGGACAAGGTACCAATTTCCAAACATCATTTCTTTCAAATTGATTCAACTACTCATGCATTTCTAAAAACCAATCCTCATCTTCAATAGCTTCCTTAGCATTTTTAGGCTCTTTTTGATATATAAGAGCTTTCTTGGCAAATTTTCTTCTAGTCATTATTTTATCAAGGGGATCACCAATAATGAAATCTTTTGGGTGATCTCCTTAAATTTCAATGCCACGGGAAGATCCGAAGTATCACCTTTGTCTTCTTAAGGAATATTTGAGGTTGAAGGTTGATCATTTGAAGTAGAAGGTTGAGCATCATCTTGAACATTAGGTTCAATAACATCCTTTGCATCACTATCATCATTGGGTATCCTTTCAACACCCAAAGTTTCATTGAATTTGACATGGATAGATTCTTCAACAACCATACTAGTCTTATTGTAAACCCGATATGTTTTGCTCTTGATAGAGTACCCCATAAATATTCCTTCATCGACCTTAGGATCAAGTTTGTCCAATTGATCCTTAGTATTCAAAATAAAACACTTACATCCAAATATTTTGAAATAACTAATCTTTGGAGTTCTTCCTTTCCAAAGCTCATACGGTGTTTTATTCAATTTAGGATGAAGATAAACACGATTAATGACATAGCACGCGGCACTTACGCCGCCCAAAATATTTTGTAAGTGAAAATTCATTGAGCATGGACCGACTCATTTCTTGAAGTGTCCAATTCTTCCTTTCGGGGACTCCATTTTGTTGAGGTGTTCTTGGAGCTGAAAAATTATGTGCATATCCCTTGGTTTCACATAAAACTCTAAATTCACCATAAAATTCTCCACCTCGATCACTTTGAATAGACTTAATGGTATCTTCCTTTTCATTCTCAACAAGTCTACACAACTTAACAAACTCATTAATGGCATCGCTTTTATTAGCAAGAAAAATAGCCCAAGTATATCTAGAATAATCATCGACTATAACGAAGGTGTAATGTTTTCCACTTAAACTAGTCGTACCAATATCCCCAAACAAATAAAGGTGAGGCAATTGTAGGGGTTTGGTTGTGGAAATTTCATTTTGGGCTTAAAACTACTTTTAACTAATTTGTTCTATTGACAAGTGTCACTAAGCCAAGATTTTCAAAAATTTAATTTGGGTAGTCCTTTTACATGTTAGTTTTTGTAAATAGTTTGCAAAATTTTGTATCCAACATGTCCAAGTCGCCTATGCCATAGACTAACTAATTAAATCATTATTGGAGACAAGACAAGAAACATATTGACTAACCAAATTACATGTGCAAATTTTGTAAATAATGTCTTTTCTATTTGCTTCAAAAATAATTTCATCATTTTTAACAATAAGACATTTTTCTTTATTGAAACTAACATTATAATTAGAGTCACAAAGTTGGCTTACACTTATCAAATTGAACTTAAGACCGTCAACATAAAGAACATTACTAAGAGAGAAATAAGAGTTACAAATTTCTCCATTTCCAAGAATTCTTCCTTTGTATTCCCGAACATGACCATACACTCTTCTTGGAGCCTGATATTGGTAAAACGCTTTCTCCTTCCTCGTCATATGGCGTGAAGATCCGCCGTCCACAAGCCATTTTGAATCTTCCATTGTTGTTATAGCCCCTATTACCTCGTTATTTTCATCGCCCCCGCCATGAGACCATGTTCGGTTTCTCCTTCTTTGTCGATGTAGCAAGAAGTTCATCCCATGTTTTGACATCCGCATTTAGAGCATTCTTTTTCGGAAAAGGCTTTTTCTTCTTTTGCTCCTCTTCCGCAAGTTTCGGAAAATCAGCTTTCTTGATTTATTTTTATTAACAAACTTTGCAAATTTTTGGATAAGAGCCGCTTTTCCTTGTTATCTTCATCACTAGAATAATATGAAATATTTGAAGAGGAGCCTTTAGGAATATATTGCATACCCGGTTTAGTGGTGGATGGTTGGGAATTTTTCCTCTCCTTAAGATAGACTTCATAAATGAGGAGGTTTCCCATGAGCTCATCGAACTTGAGTGTTTTGAGATTTTGTGCTTCTGTGATGCCGTTACATTCTCGAACCATGAGCCGGAAGAGCATTCAAGACCTTGGTGACCTTATCTTCTTCTTCGATATGACTTTCCCGAGTGCCACAAGAGGATTGACAATGTTGTCAAGCCTTTCCACCATTTTTGAAATATTTTCACCAAGCATAATGAAGTTTTCAAAATCTTTAACAAGCATAGTTTTTCTAGCTTGTTTAACTTTCTTTGTACCTTCATAAATAGTTTCTAATTTTTCCAAAACTTCATGTGCCGACCTTATGCCTCTTGTGCGATTATATTTGGTGGTAGTAAGAGAACAATGCAAAATATTTAATGCCTTACCGTTTAGTGAGAATGACTTCTTGTCGTTTTCATCAAATTCCTTGAGACTTTTGGGAGCCAAGGTGCTATCCTCTAGTTTCTTGGTTGATTGATCTATTCCTTCAATGACCACATTTCAAATATCAAACCCGCATCATTGTAAGAAGCACTCCATTTGGTCTTTCCAAAAGGCATAGTTGTTGGCGTCCAAAAGTGGTGGCTTGTTGCCATAGGAGTAGTAATGTGATTCTTTCTTCTTCAATGCCGAACTTTTTCAAAAGTTCCTTTGTATACTTTGATTGTGAAATTTAAATGCCTTCTTGGCATTGCTTAATTTGAAGTCCAAGAGAAGAAGTTTGGCTCCCCATCATACTCATCTCGAATTCACCTTGCATTAATTTAGAAAATTTCTTGCACAATAATTCATTAGTAGCACCAAATATAATATCATCAACGTAAATTTGCATTAATAAGCAATCTTGCCCTTTTTAAAAAACAAAGATAGTAGTATCAAATTTACCTCTTATAAATCCATTTTGTAAAAGAAAAGAGCTAAGTCTATCATACCATGCACTGGGTGCTTGTTTTAAACCATAAAAGGCCTTCTTAAGTTTATAAACATCATTTCGCCTAGAAAAATTTTCAAACCCCTGGAGGTTGTTTTACATAGACTTCTTATTGATAAAACCATTTAAAAATACGGATTTAACATCCGCTTGGTAAAGCTTGAAATTTTTAAAACAAGAATAGGAAAGTAAAATACGAATAGCTTCTAAGCGTGCTACGGGTGCAAATGTTTCATCATAATCAATACCTTCTTCGACAACAACCTTAAGCTATTAACCTTGCTTTATTTCGAACAATATTGCCTTGGCCATCGGGTTTGTTCCGAAATACCCATTTTGTACCAATAATTATTTGTGATGGAGGACAAGGTACCAATTTCCAAACATCATTTCTTTCAAATTGATTCAACTACTCATGCATTTCTAAAACCAATCCACATATTCAATAGCTTCCTTAGCATTTTTAGGCTCTTTTTGAGATATAAGAGCTTTCTCGGCAAATTTTCTTCTAGTCATTATTTTATCAAGGGATCACCAATAATGAAATCTTTTGGGTGATCTCCTTAAATTTCAATGCCACGGAAGATCCGAAGTATCACCTTTGTCTTCTTAAGGAACATTTGAGGTTTGTTAGGAAATTTATTGTTTAGATTTTGATGAATGCCATGTAAAACTTAGAATAGGAAGTTGACACCCCATTCTTTTTGTAAAATGCATTGTAATAAATAGGGCTGATCAAGCCGAGTTAAGTCGCCTACGCCCAAACATGCAAGAAGACAACCGGAGAACTAGAAGGAAGACTCACCGCGAGACAACCGAGTATGGCAAAGAAGAGCACGACGGAACTCTATCAAGAAGCAAATGAGATGTCGCGAGTAGAGTATCGATCAAGTCAACTCAAGAAGAGCCGAGTCTCAAGTTGAAGTGACGAAGAGTCATCCATGATTGGAAGTCGACTCTAAGTCACCTGGGAAAGCAAAGAAATGTAGTCAAGTCGAGATAATCAAAAAGATCCGTTGCCGTAAATCAAGAGAATTACTTAAACAAGTAATATCTCCATACAACCTTTCTCAAGTGCTCACCCCGAAGCGTGCAAAAGGAATTAACCAATGGGAAGCACTACACCGTGTCGAACTCCTGAAAAGCCGGAGAACAATTCATACGAGGAAGTGGCAATTCCAAGGATCGCAACAAGACAAGCCAACGATCGCAAGTGACTTTCAAAAAATAAGCCTATCTCTTCAACGGGCAAATTTTTGAAAGATCAATATAAAAGGCCGAGGAGTTTATTTGAGAAGCAGAGATCAATGAACTAAGAACGGACTAACCAAAACGTTCAAGCAATTATTAGAAAATCTGAAATAATCTCAATCCTCAAGCCTACATTACGAAGAACATCAATCCAACACTTACCTGTGAAGGAAAGATAACTTCAATCAGGTTGAAGAGGAAAATAAAAAAATTAAGGGTCTACACTCCACGAAGGATTGTAGGAAGGTTCGTGGTCGAACCAAGTCTTGAGCTTTTGGAGGGCTTCGTGATCAAATCCAAAGAGCTTGAGCAAGTGAGTCAGTAGTAGCAAGGCAAATGCCTGAGAAGCCAATCGAGTGATCAAGGCGTCTCCAGATCGAGTCCCAAAGGATCAAGTCACCGTGGTGATCAAGACTTGTATCCGGACTGTACCACTTTGTATACTTGATCAATACCTAGTGGATTCCTCCAGAGTTGAAGAAGAGAGGAGTAGAAGAATTACCCCATCTTCGAACCTCTATAAAAATTTTATTGTGTCATTTACATTTCAAAGACTTTAATACCGCATATTAATTGCTTATATCTCACGATAAATTTGCTATCCACTTGATAATTTCTAAGTACTAAACCAAGCACTAAATCCTTGCTTAATCAAACTTAAGGGTGTTAAGTCTTCCGCTGAAAACAAATCACGCTTGAGTTAATTTAGACTTAATAAATGAGTTATTCCATCAACAAATTTCATTCGAGTCTCATTGAGAGACTAACTCTACTGATTATCTAAATCACCGTCCACCAAGGACACAACCGTGTAAGATCAACTCTAAATATTTAAAAGGACTAAATCGAAAATTTGGTAAGGTTTATTCAACCCCCTTCTAAACCTTACACTTACACCCCTTGGGACCTACAAGTGGTATCGTAGCGGTTGGTTCATTGAGCCTTCCGCACCGGTTACGTACTAGATCTCCAAAACCTTTCAAAGTCCGCTTTAGTACTTAAACTTTCAAAACTCCTTTTATCATTAAAAGTTGTTATCATGGAAGCAAATTTGACACGCATCCCTATGTTCACTATTGAAGAATTTGATGATTGGAAAATTCGTATGCAGGCTCATCTATCAAAGATTACATGATGAGATGTGGATAGTGATAGAAGATGGGCCACGCAAATCTTAAAGATGAACACAACTGTGAGAAGAGCTGCACTTTGAAGGAGAAGAGGATGTTGCTCCTACCCGCCCATGGTTGAAAAACCAAGAATCGAATGGACAAATGATGACAAAAAGATACAACCTGGACAATGTAGCCAAGGACATCCTTTACAAAACCTTGACAAAGCCATGTTCTATAAAGTCAAATCATGCAAAACGGCTAAAGAAATCGGGACAAGTGACATTGATTTGTGAAGGCTCGTGAGCAAATCAAAGAAAACAAATTATCAATGGCTGTACAAATTTGAGAACTTCAAAATGATCTCAGAGAAAACCTGGATCAACTGGATGCTCGATTCACGTAAATCACCAATGAGCTATCTCGCACTTGGAAAGGAATATACACGAAGGAAATGTGTATGAAGATCCTAAAAAGTCTTCCACCGAATGGGAAATGAAGGTCATGGCACCGAGACATTCCATGGTCCTATCAAAGACATCCAATCATGAATTATTCTCGCATCTCAAAGCCTACGAGTTTGAGCCGAGAAGAAAAGACCAGAAGAGACAACACTCCAAAACAACTCGCTCTAATTGTTAAAGATGGGAAGAGAGCCGAGGTCAAAGAAGTCAATGATCCGAGAGAAATAGCCCCGATGGTTAAAAGGTTCAACAAGTTCTTCAATAAGAAGTACAAGAGAGGAAAGGGTGAATCTTCCAGAAGACACTCACCCTCCTCCAAGTCAAAGGAAGACAAAGCAACCAAGAGAACAGATTATCAAAAGGTGAATATCAAAGGGTGACAATCCAAGAATGGAAAGAGTCGATCAAAAGGTTGAATATCTATGTCGAATCAGAGACAACCAGGTCACTATGCCATTGATCGCCCATATCCTCGTAGTCAACAAATACAGGAATGAAGAAGAAAAAGAAAGGTCTTCGAGAGAAAGACAAGAAAAAGAAAAAGGCAATGATGGTCAGCAGACCGATGAGACAATGCTAAGTCAAGAGAGACAATCGATTCGCAGAGCAAAGAAGCCGACTACTCAAGTGACTCAAGAAGAAGCCCTGATCTGTTTAATGGCCAAGAACAGATCAACTCCGACCAAGAAGATGAGGTACACTCTAACTCATCAAACTCGACTCTAGTGATAGTGATCGTGACACACACACTTCATCACCCACTGAACTTTATGATTCATTAGGCAAAATGATGAAAGATTTTGAACACATTAAATCCTCACACACACTATTAAATGAGGAAAACAACCTACTCAAGAGCCAAAACTCAAAGTCGACTAAGGAGCCGAGTACTCTAAGTCAAATAGCCGATGAGAATGATAATTTAAAGGCCGAAAATGCTAAGTTAATAGCAAAAATTGCTGCCATAGAGAAGAGGGAGAATGACCTCAAAAATGTTATTGCCTCATTCACTAAGACATCTAAATCATTGGATGATCTTATTATGAGTCAAAGAGAATGTGGAGACAAGACAGCTTATGATTTAATTCTTCTCGTGCTATGTCAAACTCCAAAAGTGATTTTGGAAAAAGGATCTTCAAGCAATGAAGAGTCAAACAAATCCAAAACTCTAAATGTTACACACACATTCACTCCAAAGCACAATTACAAGCAAACCGGCCTTGGTTATAAAGGAAAAGGAAAACAATGCCCGAGTTGAGTGCGCTGAAAGGACAACCGAGAAGAGATTCAAATGAGTTCCTCACTAACTCCAAACAAAAATACTCAGAAAGAAGAAACAGAGCTACCAATAACCCTTAAAAATCTATAAAAGAAATACATATGATGGGAATGGTAGAAAATATCCAAGCCAAGCCGATTGGAATAATGAAAACTATCAAAGATAGACTTATGGAATATAAGCCCAAATGGCAAAGGCTTAGAGCTCAAAAAGGCCATTCCAAAAGTATAAGAGCTTTCATCAAGACACATATGCACCTAGGCACTACACTCGTGAGACACCATAATTACCCAAAGAAGGCGATTGCTAAAACATATACACAGCATACGACAAAAGATACAAATTTATGAACCTAAAATCCCCAAGCAATTTGCCAAGATTAATTATGATTATGGCATCGATAGATGGCAACCCCTTGAGTCAAATCATTTGGCTATAAGTTGGTTGGATCATCTTACAACTCTAACCCCTCAGACCTGCATAAATATGGGTACCTAACACTTAATTTCCTTGATTGCATGTTCAAGGAACAACTCGAAAGTGCCAAGGAACCTGGTACACGGACAAAGGGTCGCATTCCGGACATATGACATGAAACAAGAAAAATCTGTCAAAATTCAAGGAAGTTAAAGGAGCAAAAGTCATATTTGGAGGAAATGAAGCTCCGTGAAATTAGAGGCATTGGATCCATCAAGAGGAACGAATTAGAGATCACAGATGTTGCATATGTCGAAGGACTCAACTTCAACTTACTAAGCATCAACCAACTCGCGGACAAGGGTTATAATGTTGGATTTAACATGGGTATATGCTAAATCAAGGATATTTTGAAACGAATGAAGTTGTATTGCAAGGATGCGGAGACAAAGAACATGTATGTAGTAGATTGGTCAATCATACACACAAAGACTTGTCTACTAGCCAAGAGCACAAAATTGAATCAAGTTGGCCGTGGCACAAAAAGCCGAGTCACCTAAATTTCAAAACGATTAACAAGCTTGCACGAAGTAATCTTGTGGAAGGACTTCCGCACTCGAGATACAAAAAGGAGAGTATATGTGATGCATGTCGAAAGGAAAACAAATCAAATCTTCATTCAAAGAAAAGACATGTCCATCTTCAACAAGAGTATTGCATCTCGCTACATACGGATCTATTTGGCCCAAAGGAACCAAATAGCATAAGTGGAAAGAAATACACCTTGGTGGTAGTAGATGACTACTCAAGATATACATGGACAATATTCATGTGCAAGAAGAAAGAAACTCTACGAAAACTACCACAAATTGATGAAGAGGATTCAAAATGAGAAGAGTCAAACCATTATTAAAATAAGACTGGGAGGAACCGAGTTTGTCAATGGAATAATAACTCGATTGTATTGAAAATGGTATTGGCCATGAACTATCAAAGCAAGAAGGACTCCACAAAGCAGAATGGAGTTGCGAGAAAGAAGGAATAACTCTCAAAGAAGCAAGAAGGACCATGTTAGCGTACAGATTACCAAAAAGATTTTGGGTCAAGCAATCAACACAAATTACACTCAAAATCGATGTATGATAAAAGACAAACCGACAAAGACTCCCTATGAGATTTGGACTGAAGAAAACCAAATGTTGCATATTTCGAATATTTGGATGTAAATGCTTCATCCACAACAATGGCAAGGACAATCTAAAGGCTTTCGATGCTAAAGTCGATGAAGGTATCTTCTTGGGATACTCACCAAAGCAAAGCTTCTGAGTACTCAACAAAAGGACTATGGTTGCGAGAAGAATCCATTCATGTGGTATTCGATGAGCCAAATGTAAATGGAGAAGACATTGAAGAGTCACCGACAAGCCGAATCATCCAACCATACGAAGAGTCCTATGCTGAAGTTAAGGCGAATTATAAACTCGAAGAAGATGAGATAGTGAATCTCAAAAAAAAGCTGAAAATTTGCAGCTAAGTGATTACGAGAGAGCCGAACACAAAGAACACATCCGCAAGACGATCAATCCAACTAACTTACTCCAACCTGATGTAAGATGGCCGAGAGACCATCCACCGTAACTTATCATTGGAGATATAAGAGAAGGTGTCAAAACAAGATCCAGAACCCAACAAGAAGCCATATTCACATGCTTTATCTCGCAAATAGAGCCCAAAGATGTGTTACAAGCATTGATGACACACATTGATTCAAGCTATGCAAGAAGAGTCAAATCAGTTTGAAAGAAATAAAGTATGGGAATTAGTTCAAAGACCCACACATCAAAATGTTATTGGTACTAAATGGGTGTTCAGAAACAAAATGAACGAGGAAGGTTCTGTGGTAAGAAACAAGGCAAGACTAGTAGCCAAAGGATATTGCCAAGAAGAAGGAATAGATTTTGATGAAACATTTGCTCCCGTAGCAAGATTGGAAGCTATAAAGATGTTTCTTGCTTATGCGCACTCACAAGAATTTCATTGTATATCAAATGGATGTAAAAAGTGCATTCCTAAATGGTTTATTGGAAGAAGAAGTGTATGTTGAACAACCTCCAGGATTTGAGCAGAAGACTCTTGGAGATAAGGTATACAAACTCAAGAAAGCCTTGTATGGATTGAAAAAGGAACCCAGAGCATGGTATGATACCTTGTCACAATTCCTAATCAAAAATGGATTCACAAAAGGAAAAGTAGATAGAACACTTTTCAATTCAAGACAAAAAGAGTATACTTTGCTTGTTCAAATATATGTGGATGACATCATTTTTGGATCCACAAACAAAGAGTCATGTGTGAAAAATTTTCAAACCTCATGCAAAGTAAATTTGAAATGAGCATGATGGGAGAGTCGACATTCTTCCTTGGACTCCAAGTGAAACAACCGAAGGATGGAACGTTTATAAGTCAAACAAAATACACCGTAGACTTAATGAAGAAATTTGGAATGTAGGAGAAGTCTTCTCGTGAAAATACCAATGAATACATCACCAAAATGGACATGGATGCGGATGGCAAGCCCAGAGATCAAACAAGATATAGAGCACTTATTGGATCATTGCTCTATCTTACAACAAGCGGCCCGTACATCACCTTTGTAGGTGTATGTGCAAGATTTCAATCGCTCCAAAAGAGAGCCATATGACAAAGAAAGCCTAAGAGAATACCGAGATACTTGAAAGGAAGCCAAGAAGTTGGCTTATGGTATCCAAAGGAAGGTGGATTCAAGCTAATTGGCTACTCGAACTGACTATCTTTGGATGCAAGAGTTGACAGGAAGAGCACCTCGGCACATTTCAAATGCTAGAAACAGCCGATTTCCTGGTTTAGCAAGAAGCAAAATTCAATTGCCACCTCTACAAACAAGGCAGAATACATAGTTTATAGCGGCAAACTGTTGCCCAAGTCCTATGGATGAGACAAAGAATGAGAGACTATGAAGTTGAAGAAAAAGAGATTCCAATCATGTGTGATAACACAAGTGCAATTGCAATCACTCAAAATCCTCGTGTTGCACTCAAGAACAAAGCATATCGATGTCGATATCACTTCATAAGAGATCATGTTGAAAAGAAGGACATCATCGTGGAATATATCTCAACGGATAAACAATTGGCCGACACCTTCACAAAACCATTATGTGAGTCGAGATTTGAAGAACTCAAGCATGAGTTGGGGTTAATTGAGCTGAGTTAACATTGAGAAGACTCAAAGAAAAGAAATGGAACACAAAAAGGGAAAAGAGCTGAACTCACAAATCAGCTAAGTACATCACCGTATTGGAAAGACACTATACTAAGTCAATTGTTAGCCGAGTCACTAAGAGAACTCGTGAGAAGAGGAGTTAAATCGCTAAAGGATAAGCCGAGTCACTTATGAGCAAAATGACAAAAATGCAAAATGTTTTTACTAAGCGGGAATGTTTTTAAGAATGACGTTAGCATAATGATGATGTGTACGCATAAAGCCGCACACCAAGCTTATGATTGGATATAAATGCTTTGCCGCATTAAATACGAGACATTAAATGCTAAATAGGTGTGCAAAATCTAAGCCGTTGATTTCGATCACATTTCAAAACCACCCGCACGCCCTTTCATAAACCATACTTAAACCATTTTCGCCCGTTTCTCTCACACACTATCAAAACTGTTCATCTCTCTCTCTCTCTCGTAAAAGCAAAAAATTCTCTCAAAAACCCTATCTATATTCAAATCAATTCAAGTTTTCTTGATAAAATCCCGAAAAATGGCACCAACTTATGATTTTACCAAGTTAGGAAAGCAAATCCACACCGGTCTCTTTGTGGATTTCGAATTAATGGTGAAACAGGGTCCAATGACGCCCTCATAAAGAAAATAGCTGAAAAACTCCAAACGACAGGTTGAAATCATTTCTCGACGATGGAATTTTCGATGACCTATGTGGAGGAGGTCGCACAATTCTATGTGAACGCCGAGATTCACGATGAAGGAATAAAGTCATCTGCTCACGGAAAGAAGTTCACCATCTCTCGCCAAGGATTTGGTGAACACCGCTCATTACCAACGGAAGGAGCATCGAAATTAACGGCCGATGTAAACTTGATGGCCGCTTGGAAGGAAATAGCCAAGCCCGACTATGCCGATAAAATAGTTTACACAACAAATAAGAGGTCAACAAGGAGGACTATCACAAGTCATTGGACATAGTTGCCAAATGTATTGACATCAAATTTGGCGGCTTTGACCACCAATCACAAAAGCAAAGTTGATCGTAATGGCCGCAATCATTGAAGAAAGGAAAATAAATCAATTTGAGTTTGTCTACAAAGCAGACTATGCCAAAATGTAGGGAACAAATCCTTCAAGGAAGATGGCACATTTGGAGGATCCCTAGGATATGGCCTCGGTGATTGGCCTGGATGATGGAGGTGAAAGGAGTCCTCTTAGACATGGAAAGGCATTCCATGTTAACAAGAGGATGTTCGATCAAACCTCTCTCGCGCACGAAGAGAGCCTACGCCAAGAGAGTCGACACAAGTGAGGGGAATCACCACCCTGAAGATACAACTCGTTTCCTCTCCACCAAAGAAGAAAGCTGCCCTGCAAATGCTAAGAAGACTGCCCCTCGCAAAGAAAGAAAGTCAAACTCGCTTCCCGCTCGCAGCCTGAGTCACTCGCCCCGAGCCGTGTCTCCCGCCCTAACAAGCATAGCGGTCGAGAAGGACTCTCAAATACCTTCTCCGATCGTCAAAAGGAGGAGAACTGATAAGCCAAGACGGCCACTCCCTCGAAGAAAACACTAGCACGCCCCGCCGCCCCCAAGACTCGAAGAAACTGTCTCGAACCGAAATCCCTCCTCGGTACAAACTAGAGACGAAGAAGAATCATCAAGCACTCGAGCTTGAGAAACCGGGAGTCGGCCACTCACCGGAGCAGATATCGAGACTCACTGGAGAAGTAGAGTCTCCGGATGTAATTGATGAAATGTACCCAAGTCTGGAAAGGCGATCAACCGAGGCCAACCGAAGAAATAATCGTAGTCCGCGCAGCCGAGACACAAGACGAAGCCGATAGAGCCGATAGTGATGTGATGATCCTATCCCCACCTTACCCGGACATCCAAAATCGTCTGCGTGAGTGGAGGAAATGGAAATTAAGTAAATCAAGGAACAGTTCCAACGGCCGAGTTTATAGAAGAAGAAGATGAACTCGTTAAACTTCCTTGACTAACCACCTGTGATCCCAAAGATCGGATGAAGACAACGCACGATATCCTCGAGATCCTCAAGGACAAGGAGAAGGAAAGACAAGCGAGGGAAGCCGAGGCACGTGAGAAGGCCAAAGATCTGTCCTATCTCTCGCACCACGAACACACACATCCTCTCCTTGATGTCTTCTCCGATGCGGTGATGAGGATCCGAACTCGCTTTGCCACGGAAGAATTGCAAATCCAGCAAGCATTGCACGAATCCGAATCCTTCACGAGCAAAGATTAATGGAGGGACCAGAGAGTCCTCCGAACACACACCGAAATTGATCCAATGGGATGGTTCAAAGAAATTGCCACCGTTGTTCTTTGCCACCACCACTTCCCACTCACTCGGAAGAAGGCAATAAGGAGATGGCGATGAAACTGGGATAGTGGGGACCCCAATCGAGCCAACCCCTATTGAAGGTGTCTTACCACCGCCCCAAGGGCTGAACACTCAAAAGAAATAGCCGGAGTTTGGAGACGAGTGACCCCATTCCAAGTCACTCACCGGTGCGCCACCAGGGGGAAACTCCTCCACTACAAAGAAGGTTGGAGAATGCCGCAGATGACTCCACAACGAATCAAGGAGGCGAAGTGGAGAAAGTACAACCACCAAACGAACAGCAAGTTTCCATCAACGAAGCTCGAGACAGAGCTTGAGACTGTCTCACCGAGGTGTCATCTCGCTCCGAAGGCTAATGACACTCGCGATGCGATCGAGGCACGGAAGGAATGTACCGGGAGTTAACACTGGGAGATGAAAGTGCAATCCATGGGGTTGAGACTCCAATGGATGCCACCACAAAGACCCTAAGACAAATTTCCACATTGTCAAAAGGAGGTCCAAGCCTCGCTGCAGCTTGAGATCGTAGGAGGAAATGAAGGCCCACGGGAGGTTGAGACTTCCCGGGGTAAAGAAGTCAAGTAGAGAACATCCCTCCCGCTATCATTGATCCATCTCGAGAAGGAGATAAGCGCGCTTCATGATTCCCAAGATAATCCCGATGTAACTTTTCTTGGATAAGAAGCGACGAAGAAGGCCGAGTCATCCCCCGTGATGATCCAAAAGACTCAAATGCGGATGTTCCCGAAGACGAGCAAGTCGATCTCAAGACTACTCACAAACTTTCACTTTTGATGATGAGCCACCAATGGAAATATCATCATCGTCCGATGACGCTTCGATAAGGCCAAGGACCAGTTCACTCAATCGAGAAACCAAATGAGACCAACGGTTGCTGAGAGACCGAGGCTCGGCAAAGATGGGTCCACTTCACAACAGACCCCAAATGAACAGAGTCCATCGCGGAGTTCCCCAAGTCAGCAGGTTCGACTCCAAAAGGAACTTCCCGCGCACCGCTCATCATTGAACAAATTCCAGTTGGCGGTGATGAATCCTTTGTGGAATCATTTCCTTTTTCCCCGGAGGTACCCGACCTCCATGAAGAGTCGAGAACGAACGCAAGACGCTACCATAGACCAGCTCCTGTCATTTCGTCAGTACCATTGTTCCAAATGATTATGACTTTGACGCCGCGTGGCCATCGATGCAACGGAAGAATCAATCAAGTTCGCGAAGTGTTCAAGGCATTATTTGCTTTGAGATTGAACGAATGGAGAGGCAACAGCCTCTATGGACGTGCGATCGACAATAGAGATGCAAATCTTACTGCGATTTGAGAGGCATCACAAAGTGAGGATCGGGGAATGGTGGCAACAAAGAAGAAACAATGCGTGTGGAACAAGTTAGATACTTCAGGACATTGTTCAACAAGTCGGGTATGGAGAGCCGAGAATGCCGATGCAAAAACGAAGTTGAGAGAACACATTGAGCACATGCATGAAGCTCACACCGCCGAGATAAGGCCGCTGCGTGAGCAAAATAAGAGTGATCTTCAAAGCGTCTGGAAGCAAATATGGACAGAAAATTCAGCCTTCTCATGGCTGAAATGAAGCTAATCTCAAGCAGAGTCTAACGCTACTCGATCCGACCTTTCGCCTTGCATACTCGGCAAAGAAGACTCGAGACAAAACTCAACTATCGCAGACTCGACTTCCCGCTTGCAAGTCTGTTTCAGGCGTTCCTCTCTCCTTTGATGATGCCAAAAAGGGGGAAGAGGAATACCTAAAGCGAAGGAGGGATCCGAAGTTGAGAAGGAGGGAGCAAACATGCGAAGGAAAGTCGATTGAGGAAGTGTTGAAACAAAAGAAAGGAAAGCTTGTTGAGGGGGAAGGATCGATAGATGTGACCTTGATGATTGCACAAACCCCCAACAAGGTCTTGTCACAAATGACATTATCAAAAACTCCCCGTGACTCGCCACTCCAACACTGCTATATCTATCGAAAAGAGAAAAACAATTGAAGCAGGGATGAAGGATGTGGAAGGAAGAATGGATGCCCGAGTTATGAACATCTTGAAAGAACATGGAGGCATTCCAAGAGAGCGAGAGACACTTATGCCATCTCGGATGTCGGGACAGAGCCACGATCGCCTGATGAATTTAAAACGCCGCATCCGAATGATACTTTGCAAATATGTCTATGGCTCAAGCTTGGGACTTGTCTTCGGGAAAAGGGTCTCACGTTATGTGAAGAAGGCGACAGCACGGAGACTACCGCAATCACTCTGGGTCACTCCGCCGGTCACTCATCCGGAAAGAAGAAGACCCCCAAGACAATACACGCCCAGGTAGAGGAAACGTAGTGGTGGAGGAAGAGGTTTCATACCTGGCCTCCGCCCAAAAATATTGAGTACATAGATCCAGGCAAGAAAGGAGGGATCTCTCGGGCTTGGTCTTGACCAAATAGCAAATTTGCAAGTGGCTAAAAGTAATCTTGAGTATGCGAGAAGAATAGAAGAAGAAAACAAGAGACAAACTCAGCTATGGGAGGAAAGACGAAAGATTAAGAAGAGATGAAGTCGCCAGAAAGCATATGAAAAGAAGAAGAAGGCGGTGACGATGAGAAGAAGAGGAGAAGAGAAGAAGATCTTGAACAAGATGAAAGAAGGAGACAACGAAGAAGATGAAGTGTAGTTGTCCACCCCTTCATGTATTTTATCATGTAAATACATACTATGTAAGTCTTCGTAATAAAGCTATAAATTCTTCATTTTTTGTGTAGACAAATGTTTGCTCGATACACTTTGTAAACATTGTGTAAAAGAACAAGAATGTCATGATCAATAAAAGGATTGATTCTACGCATACATTCTATGTAAATACACTATTTGTATGTATCTTTGCTATTTGCATTTTTGAATGATTTAAGTTTTGGCATCATCAAAAAGGGGAAATTGTTAGGAAATTTATTGTTTAGATTTTGATGAATGCCATGTAAAACTTAGAATAGGAAGTTGGCACCCCATTCTTTTGTAAAATGCATTGTAATAAATAGGGCTGATCAAGCCGAGTTAAGTCGGCCTACGCCCAAACATGCAAGAAGACAACTCGGAGAACTAGAAGGAAGACTCATTGCGAGACAGTGAGTATGGCAAAGAAGAGCAGACGAACTCTCTTGAAGAAGCAATCGAGATGCAGGTGAGTAGAGTATCACCAAGTCAACTCAAGAAGAGCCAAGTCTCAAGTTGAAGTGACAAAGAGTCATCCATGATTGGAAGGCGACTCTAAGTCACCTGGGGAAAGTAAAGAAATGTAGTCAAGTCGAGATAATCAAAAAGATCCGTTGCACGTAAATCAAGAGAATTACTTAAACAAGTAATATCTCCATACTACCTTTCTCCAAGTCGCGATCCCGAGCGTGCAAAAGGAATTAACTAATGGGAAGCACTACACCGTGTCGAACTCGAAAAGTCGGAGTACAATTCATACGAGGAAGTGGCAATTCAAGGATCGCAACAAGACAAGCCAACGACGCAAGTGACTTTCAAAAATAAGCCTATCTCTTCAACGGGCAAATTTTTGAAAGATCAATATAAAAGGCTGAGGAGTTTATTTGAGAAGCGGAGATCAAGGAACTAAGAACGGACCTAAACCAAAAACGTTCAAGCAATTATTAGAAAATCAAATATTCTCAATCCTCAAGCCTACACTACGAAGAACATCAATCCAACACTTACCCGTGAAGGAAAGATAACTTCAATCGGTTGAAGAGGAATATACTTAAAAATTAAGGGGTCTACACTCCACGAAGGATTGTAGGAAGGTTCAGGGTCGAACCAAGTCTTGAGCTTTTGGAGGGCTTCGTGATCAAATCCAAAGAGCTTGAGCAAGTGAGTCAGAGTAGCAAGGCAAATTGCCCTGTGAAGAAGCCGAGTCGTTTGAGAAGCCAACCGAGTGATCAAGGCGTCTCGAGTCCCTGTCCCAAAGGATCAAGTCAGCTGTGTGATCAAGACTTGTATCCGGAATGTTACCACTTTGTATACGATCAATACCTAGTGGATTCCTCCGGAGTTGGAGAAGAGAGGAGTAGAAGAATTACCCCATCTTCGAACCTCTATAAAAATTTTATTGTGTAATTTACATTTCAAAGACTTTAATTCCTGCATCTTAATTGCTTATATCTCACGATAAATTTGCTATCCACTTGATAATTTCTAAGTACTAAACCAAGCACTAAATCCTTGCTTAATCAAACTTAAGGGTGTTAAGTCTTCCAATAAAAACAAACCACGCTTGAGTTAATTTAGACTTAACAACCGAGTTATTCCATCAACAACTCGATTGAGTCCGTTGAGAGACTAACTCTCTGATTATCTAAATCACTGTCCACCAAGGACACAACTCGTAGTATCAACTCGAATATTTAAAAGGACTAAATCGAAAATTTGGTAAGGTTTATTCAACCCCCCTTCTAAACCTTACACTTACACCCCTTGGGACCTACAAGGTTGAAGGTTGATTATTTGAAGTAGAAGGTTGAGCATCATCTTGAACATTAGGTTCAATAACATCCTCTTCATCACTATCATCATTGGGTATCCTTTCAACACCCGGTTTCATTGAATTTGACATGGATAGATTCTTCAACAACCATACTAGTCTTATTGTAAACCCGATATGTTTTTCTCTTGATAGAGTACCCCATAAATATTCCTTCATCGGCCTTAGGATCAAGTTTGTCCAATTGATCCTTAGTATTCAAATAAAACACTTACATCCAAATATTTTGAAATAACTAATCTTTGGATTTCTTCCTTTCCAAAGCTCATACGGTGTTTTATTCAATTTAGGATGAAGATAAACACGATTAATGACATAGCACGCGCAGATACTTACGCTACGGCCCAAAAATATTTTGTAAGTGAAAATTCATTGAGCATGGACCGACTCATTTCTTGAAGTGTCCGATTCTTCCTTTCGGCTACTCCATTTTGTTGAGGTGTTCTTGGAGCCGAAAAATTATGTGCATATCCTTGGTTTCACGAAAACTCTAAATTCACCATAAAATTCTCCACCTCGATCACTTTGAATAGACTTAATGGTATCTTCCTTTTCATTCTCAACTAGTCTACACAACTTAGCAAACTCATTAATGGCATCGCTTTTATTAGCAAGAAAAATAGCCCAAGTATATCTAGAATAATCATCGACTATAACGAAGGTGTAATGTTTTCCACTTAAACTAGTCGTACCAATATCCCCAAACAAATAAAGGTGAAGCAATTGTAGGGGTTTGGTTGTGGAAATTTCATTTTTGGGCTTAAAACTACTTTTAACTAATTTGTTCTATTGACAAGTGTCACGGAAGCCAAGATTTTCAAAAATTTAATTTGGGTAGTCCTTTTACATGTTAGTTTTTGTAAATAATTTGCAAATTTTTGTATCCAACATGTCCAAGTCGCCTATGCCATAGACTAATTAAATCATTATTGGAGACAAGACAAGAAACATATTGACTAACCAAATTACATGTGCAAATTTTGTAAATAATGTCTTTTCTATTTGCTTCAAAAATAATTTCATCATTTTTAACAATAAGACAATTTTCTTTATTGAAACTAACATTATAATTAGAATCACAAAGTTGGCTTACACTTATCGTTGAACTTAAGCCCTTCAACATAAAGAACATTACTAAGAGAGAAATAAGAGTTACAAATTTCTCCATTTCCAAGAATTCTTCCTTTGGTATTCCCGAACATGACCGTACACTCTTCTTGGAGCCTGATATTGGTAAAAAGTTCTATCCTTCTAGTCATATGGCGTGAAGATCCGCTGTCCACAAGCCATTTTGAATCTTCCATTGTTGTTATAGCCCCTATTACCTCGTTATTTTCATCGTCTCTGCCATGAGACCATGTTCGGTTTCTCCTTCTTTGTCGGATGTAGAGCATTCTTTTTCGGAAAATGCTTTTTCTTCTTTTGCTCCTCTTCCGCAAGTTTGGAAAATCAGCTTTCTTGATTTATTTTTATTAACAAACTTTGCAAATTTTTGGACAAGAACCGCTTTTCCTTGTTATCTTCATCACTAGAATAATATGAAATATGTGAAGAGGATGCTAAGCCTTTAGGAATATTTTGCATACCCGGTTTAGTGGTGGATGGTTGGGAATTTTTCCTTTCCTTAAGATAGACTTCATAAATGAGGAGGTTTCCCATGAGCTCATCGAACTTGAGTGTTTTGAGATTTTGTGCTTCTTTGATGACGTTACATTCTCGAACCATGAGCCGGGAAGAGCATTCAAGACCTTGGTGACCTTATCTTCTTCGGATATGACTTTCCCGAGTGCCACAAGAGGATTGACAATGTTGTTAAGCCTTTCCACCATTTTTGAAATATTTTCACCAAGCATAATGAAGTTTTCAAAATCTTTAACAAGCATAGTTTTTCTAGCTTGTTTAACTTTCTTTGTACCTTCATAAATAGTTTCTAATTTTTCCAAAACTTCATGTGCCGACCTTATGCCTCTTGTGCGATTATATTCGGTGGTAGTAAGAGAACAATGAAAAATATTTAATGCCTTACCGTTTATTTAGAATGACTTCTTGTCGTTTTCATCAAATTCCTTGAGACTTTTGGGAGCCAAGGTGCCATCCTCTAGTTTCTTGGTTGATTGATCTATTCCTTTAATGATCGCATTTCAAATATCAAACCCGCATCGTTGTAAGAAGCACTCCATTTGGTCTTTCCAAAAGGCATAGTTGTTGGTGTCCAAAAGTGGTGGCTTGTTGGTGGAGGCGCCCGGTGGTGAGGTAGCTTTCGTTCGTAGCCATAGATCTTTCCTCTTTACTCGCGGTGTGGAATGAGTTTGGCAAAGGGTTTGCTATGATACCACTTGTTAGTCCAATCGCTACGATAATGTAAAGAGGGGAATAGATTATGCCGATTTTCCAATTCACGCTCTCTTTTTCGAATGTGAAGATGATAGCAAAAATGTAAGTGCGGGAAAATAAACAACACTCGATGATTTATAGTAGTTCAACCCACCTAGGGCCTAATCTACTACCACCCCGGTATATCCGAAGTGAATTTTAAAAAAAAAAAAAATTTATTAATAGTCACCAAAATTATTACACCTTCACCTTGAAGAAGCGAAACACTCTTCTTACAACACCACCAAGGAGATTACCACAATCTTCCTTCACCTATGAAGAGTACCACACTCTTCAACACCTAAGATCACCCAAGTGTGCTCTTACCACAAGAACAACAACAAGTATATCTTATTTTGGATGATTGACAAAAATTCAAGATTACAACTCAATAATGAAGTATACAACTTATGAGTGCAAGTGTAATCAAGAATAGCAAGCTAGAATTTGTGAAAGCTTGAAAGGAAAATGGATGCCCGTCACGATGGACATACTAAAACAATACGGAGGCATTCCTGGTTTAAGAGACACCGATGCCATTTCGGGCGTTGGAACAAGGCAAGATCTGTTGATGAATTCAAGATGCTCGCATCCGAAGGAAACTTCGAGAACATGACCATAGCCCAAGCCTGGACTTGTATTGGGAAAAAGGCCTCAAGTCGTGCGAAGAAGTTGATAGTCACAGACTCGAGCGAAGAACTCCCCATCACTCTGCTCGCCGGTCATTCTCTTTGGAAAGAAGAAGGCCCCAAAGACAATACACACCTGGAGAAGAAATAGAAGCGAGTGGAGAAAGAGGTTTCAAACCTAGACCTCTACCCAAAAACATTGAATACATAGATCCGGGAAGAAAGGAGCGATCTATTTGGCTGGGTTTGACGTAAGTAGCCAACCCGCAAGTGGCCAAGAACAATGTCAATATGTAAAGAGAATCGAAGAAGAAAATCGAAGACAAACTCAATTTGTTGGAAGAGAGAAAAGAAAGAAAAAGAAGAGATGAAGCTTTGCCGGAAAAGCCTATGAGAAAAAGAAGAAGAAGAAAGAAGAAAAAAGGTCGAGAAGACGCAGCGGAGTGATGAAGAAAGAAGGAGGCGGCGAAGGAGATGAAGTGTTGATGTCCACCCCTTCATGTAATTTACTTTCGTAAATACATAAGTATGTAAGTCTTACGTACATTTAATAACAAATCAGTAATTTCTCTATTTTTTTTTAGACATAGATGTTTGCTCGATACACTTTGTAAACATCTCATGTAAAGGACATGAATGTTATGATCAATAAAAAGATTAATTCTACGCATACATTCTCTCATTCTTCGCACTACCGTATATATCTTTGATGCTTAAATTCTTGCATGTATGTTTTAAGTTTTGGCATCATCAAAAAGGGGGAAATTGTTGGGAAATTTATTGCTTAGATGAATGCAATGTAAAACTTAGACTAGGAAGTTGGCACCCCATTTTCCTTGTATTTTGCATTGTAATAGATTGGGTTGTACGAAGAGTCAAGTCGGCCTATGCATGGATATGCAAGAAGTCAATTGAAGGCTAAAATGAAGACTCACCGTGAAGCGGTGAGTATGGCAAGGAGGAGAAGTCAAGAACTCGACCAAGGAGTATCGGTGCTACAATCGCCGAGAAGTGTCAGTCAAGTCAACTCTAGACAACCAAGTCAAGTTGAAGTGACAGATGAGTCTTCCAATGATTGGGAGCTGACTCGAAGTCACCTGGGAAGTTAAGGAACTGAAGTCAAGTCAAGACAACTGAAAAGAGTCCGTTGCACAGAAGTCAAGAAAGTTACTTAAATAAGTAATACTTCCATGCTGCAATATTCTAAAGTGCTCGGTCCTTAAGCGTGCAAAAGGAATAAACCAATGGGAAGCACTACACCTGTCAGGCTCTGAAAAGCTGAAGGTTCATTTAATACGAGGAAATGTCAACATCAAGGACTGCAACAAGACAAGCCAATGAACACTAGTGTCTTTTGAAAATCAGCCTATCTCTTCAACAGTGCATTTTTGAAAGAGCACTATAAAAGGCAGAGGAATCAATTTGAGAATAGGTGACCTTGCATACCCGAACTACGAACATTCAAGCTAACATTCAAGTCGTAACCAAGCAAAATATTCTCAAGTTATTCAAGCAAATCCTCATGCCTAAATTTCGAGGGGAAATCAATCCAACACCAAGTGTGAAGGAAAGACAACTTCAAATCACAGTTGCGAGAAACTTTTGAAGAATCAAAAGGGGTCTACATTCCAAGGAGGATTGTATAAAGGTTCAAGGTCGAACCAGTCTCAAGTTATTGGAGGGCTTAGTGATCAAATCCAAGAAGCTTGAGCAAGTAAGTAAAGTAGCAAGGCACCACCCTGTGAAGAAGGCTGAGTCGGACGAGAAGCTAGCTGTGTGACCAAGGCATCTCAGGTGAGTCCTAAAGGATCAAGTCACCGTGTGATCAAGACTTGTATCCGGGATGTTAACCACTTTGTACTCGATCAATACTTAGTGGATTCCTCTAGGAGTTGGAGAAGAGAGAGTAGAAGAATTACCCCATCTTCGAACCTCTATAAAATTTACTATGTCATTTACATTTCAAATTTCATTTATGCATATTACACTATATCTGCTGATAATTTGCATTCCAATTGATAATTACCAAAGTGCTAAAATCGGTGTTAAAACAAACTTAACCAAATTCAAGGGTGTTAAGTCTTCCATTGAAAATCTTATTACAGCCAAAGTTAAGTATAAGACTAAACAACTGAGTTATTCTATCAACACTCTATCGAGTCTGTTGAGTGGCTAATCTCTTGGTGAACTAACTTAGATGTCCATCAAGACTTAGTTGTGAAATTAACTCGAATAATTTTAAAAAGACTAAATTTCGAAAAGTTGTTAAGGTTTATTCAACCCCCCTTCTAAACCTTACACTCACACCCTTTGGGACCTACAAGTGGTATCGGAGCGGTTGGTTCATTGAGCCTTCCGCAATGGTTACTTAACTAGATCTCCAATCTTTCAAATTTTTTTTAACACTAGTTCTTTCAAAAAGTCATTTTTTAAATAGCAAAGTTATTATCAAGGAAGCAAATTTGACACGCATCCCTATGTTCACCATTGAGGAATTTGATGACTGGAAAATACGTATGCGAGCTCATCTATCGACTTTACATGATGAGATGTGGATAGTGATAGAGGATGGGCCATCTGCAAATAATGAAGGTGAACACAATCGCAAGGAGAGCCGATGCAATCAAGGAGAGGAGGTTGCTCTCCTGACCAGCTATGGTTGATAAACCAAGAGCTGAGTGGACAAATGATGACAAAAAAAGATACAATCTTGACAATTTGGCTAAGGATATACTTTACAAGACTTTGGACAAAGCCATGTTCAACAAAGTCAAATATTGCAAGACAACCAAAGAAATCGGGATAAACTAACCTTAATTTGTGAAGGATCCGAGCAAATCAAAGGAAAATAAGTTATCTGTTGTTGTTCAAAAATTTGAGAACTTTAAAATGCTTGCAGTGAAACAATGGATCACCGGATGCTACATTAACTGAAATTACTAATGAGCTCTCAAACTTGGGAAAGAATATACACGAGAAGGAGATGTGTATGATGATACTAAGGAGCCTCCCAACCGAGTAGGAAATTAAGACTATGGCTCTAAGGCACTCGATGGACATATCAAAACGTCCCAATCATGAACTATTCTCGAGACCTCAAAGCTTAAGAGTTTGAGCTGAGAAGAAAGAATCAAGAAGAGATAGTGTACCCAAAACAAATTTTGCTCTCATAGTCGAGGAAGGGAAGAGAGTCGAGACCAAAGTCATTGACCAAGAGGAGATTGCCTTGATGGTTAAAAGATTCAAGAAGTTCTTCAACAAGAACTACAAAAGAAATAAAGGTGAATCTTCCGAGAAGGCACTCGGCTCCCTCCAAGTCAAGGGAATATAGGTCACCAAAGAGAGCTCGGTATCAAAAGGTCGAATATCAAAGAGTGACAACCCAAGAAATGAGAGAGAGCGATCAAAAAGTCGAAAACTTGTGTTGGAATTGCAGACCCAGACACTTCGCTATTGACTTTCCATATCCCGTAATACAGAATGAAGAAGAAAGAAAAGTCTCGAGAGAAAGAAGACAAGAAAAGAAAAGAGCAATGTTGGTCTTGAAGCCGTGACACATCTAAGTAAAAAAGCGGACTCAGAGAGTAGTGAAGGCGACTACTCAAGTAGTCGCTATAGCGAATAGGAAAATGACCTCAAAAATGTGATTGCTTCATTCACTAAGGCATCTAAATCATTGGATGACCTTATCATGAGCCAAAAAGTATGTGGAGACAAGACATGCATAGGATTCAATTCCTTTGTGCATAGTCAAACTCCCGAGTGATCTTGGAAAAAGGATCTTCAAGTAATGAAGCTTCTCAAAAATCCAAGACACCAAATGCTTTGCACACACATTCATTCCAAAGCACAACCACACACAAAACTGGCCTAGGATATAAAGGAAAAGGAAAACAAACCGATTGAGTATCTTTGAGAGGACAAGCAAGAAGAAAAATCAAACAGAGTTCCTTAGCAAACTCAAATAGGAAGTACTCGTGAAGAAGAAAGCAGAGCTACCAAAACCAAAGGAACAAATATGATGGACAAGGTAGAAACTACCCAAGCCAAGCTGATCGGAATAATGTGAATATCGGCAAAGACCTATGGAATACAAGCCTAAATGGCAAAGACCTATGGACTCAAAGCAAAGGTCATTCCAAAGGCCAAAGAGGTATTATCAAGACACATATGAACCCAAGCACTACACTCGGAAATATCACAATTACCCAAAGAAGGCAATTGCTAAAACACACACACAGGCATACGAGACAAAAGAGATAGATGTATGAACCTAAAGCCCCCAAGCAATTGGCCAAAGTGAATTATGATTATGGCAATGAGATGGCAACCTCTTAGAGTGAAATCATTTGGCTATAAGTTGGTTGGATCATCTTACAACACTAACCCCTCGGGACCCGGACACAAGTATGGGTACCTAAAAACCGATTTCCTTGATTGCGAGGTTCAAGGAACGGCTAAGTGCCAAGAACCTGGTACATGGATAGTGGATGTTCCGGACATATGACAAGAAACAAGAAAAACCTATCAAAGTTCAAGGAGATTAGAGCGGAAAAGTCATATTTGGAGAAATGAAGCTCGGGAAATAAGAGGAATGGATCCATCAAGAAAAATGGATTGGAAATCATAGGTATTGCATATGTTGAAGGCATCAATTTCAACTTACTAAGCATCGATCAACTTTGTGACAAGGGCTATAATGTTGGATTTAATATGGGAGTGTGCCAAATCAAAGACACTGAATCAAATGAAGTAGTATTGCAATGATCCGACAAAAGAACATGTATGTGGTAGGCTGGTCGACCGCCACACCAAGCACTTGTTTATTAGCAAAAGAGTACAAACCGAATCAAGTTGGTTGTGGCACAAGAAGTTGAGTCACCAATTTCAAGACAATTAACAAGCTTGCAAGGAGTGGTCTTGTAGAAGGACTCCCGGACTCGAGTGTACAAGAAAGAAAGTGTTTGTGATGCATGCCGGTTGGGAAAGCAGATCAAATCATCATTGAAAGAGAAGTCAAGCCTATCTTCAACAAGAATATTGCATCCACTGCATATGGATCTATTTGGTCTGTTGAGCCACCAACATAAGTGGGAAGAAATACACTGTAGTAGTGGTGGATGATTATTCAAGATATACATGGACAATCTTCATGTGTAAAAAGAAGAAACTTTGCGAAGTTACCCACGGTTGATGAAAAGAGTTCAAAATGAGAAAAGTCAAACCATTATAAAGATAAGATCGATAGAGGAACCGAGTTTGTCAATGGAATAATAACTCGATTGTGTTGAAAATGGTATTACTCACAAATTATTTGGCAAGGACTCCACAAACAGAGAAAGGAGTTGCGAAAGAAGGAACATAACTCTCAAGGAAGCAACAAGAACTATGTTAGGCAAGGTGGTCGCTAAAGATTTTGGGGTGAAGCCATAAACACCGCATGCTATACTCAAAATAGATGCATGATAAATAGACAATGACAAAGACTCCCTACGAAATCTGGACAGGGAGAAAGCCAAATGTTGCATATTTTAAAATATTTGGATGTAAATGCTTCATCCACAACAATGGCAAGGATTATCTAAAGGCTTTTGATGCTAAAGATGATGAAGGTATCTTCTTGGGATACTCACCAAAGCAAAGCCTATAAGTCTTTGAACAAAAGGACTATGGTCACGAAAGAGTCTATCCATGTGGTTTTTGATGAACCTTACGTAAATGGAGAAGACATTGAGGAGTTAGATAAGCTAAATCACCAACTATGCGAAAAGTCCCTATGTTGAAGTCAAGCGGAGCAATTAATCAAGGTGAAGATGAGATAGATAAATCTCAAAGACAAAAAAAATCTGCAGGCTAAGTGATGATGAGAGAGATGTCAAGATAACACACAGTACAAGACGATTGAACCAGGTGACTTACTCCAACCTCGATGTGAGATGGCCGAGAGACCATCCACGAGCTATTCATTGGAGATGTAAGAGATGGTGTAAGAACCAGATCCGAGCTCACGAGAAGCCATGTTCACTTGTTTCATTTCCCAAATAGAGCCGAAAGATGTGTCCCAAGCATTGGATGATCTGATTGGATTCAAGCCATGCAAGAAGAGCTAAATCAGTTTGAAAAAACAAAGTATGGGAATTGGTTCAAAGACCAACCCATCAAAATGTCATTTGCACAAAATGAGTTTTGAGAGACAAGATGAACGAAGAAGGTTATGTGGTAAGAAACAAAGCAAGATTGGTAGCCAAAGGGTATTGCCAAGAGGAAGGAATAGATTTTGATGAAACATTTGCTCTGTTGCAAGATTAGAAGCAATAAGGATGTTTCTTGCCTATCTTTACACAAGAACTTCATTGTATATCGATGGATGTGACAAGTGCATTTTTAAATGGGTATTTATAAAGAAGAAGTCTATGATGAGCAACCTCCAGGGATTTGAGTAGAAGACTCTTGGAGATAAGGTGTACAATCTCAAGAAAGCTCTATATGGATTAAAACAGGCACCTAGAGCATGATATGATACATTATCTCAATTTACGACAGATAATGGATTCACCAAAGGCAAAGTGGACAAAACACTCTTGAATTCAAGATGGAGAGAGTATCGCATGTTCAAATATATGTGGATGACATCATTTTTGGATCCACAAACAAAGAGTTGTGTGATAAGTTCTCAAACCTCAAGCAAGGCAAATTTGAGATGAGCATGATGGGAGAGGTGACATTCTTTCTAGTACTTCAAGTTAGGCAAATGAAGGATGGAACCTTCATAAGTCAAACAAAGTACACGAGAGATTTAATGAAGAAATTTGATATGAAAGAGAAGTCTTCGTGAAAATACCAATGAATACATCGACAAGATGGATATGGATGCGGATGGCAAGCACATAGATCAAACAAGATATAGAGCACTTATTGGATCATTGCTCTATCTTACAACAAGCAGGCGGACATCACCTTTCTTTGTAGGTGTATGTGCAAGATTTCAATCGCACCAAAAGAAACCCATATGACTCGCAAAGAAAGAGAATCCTAAGATACTTAAAAGGATGCCAGGAAGTCGGCTTATGGTATCCAAAGGAAGGTGGATTCAAGCTTATTGGTTACTCGGACTCACTCGACTATGATGGATGTAGAGTTGACGGAAAAGTACTTGGTACATGTCAAATGCTTGGAAACAGATTGGTTTCTGGTTTTTTAGCAAGCGAAATTCAATAGCCACATCCACAAAAAGTTGAGTACATAGTCATGCGGGCAAATGTTGTGCCCAAGTCTTATTGATGGGACAACAACCGATAGATTATGATGTTGAAGAAAAGAAATTCCAATTATGTGTGATAACACAAATGCTATTGCAATCACTCGATCCAAATCGATGTCGCACTCAAGAACAAAACACATTGATGTCGAGATATCATTTCATAAGAGATCATGTGGAAAAGAAAGACATCTCCTTGGAATATATCTCAACCGATAAACAGTTAGTGACATATTCACAAAGCCATTATGTGAATCAAGATTTGAAGAACTCAAGCATGAGCTAGGGTTGATTGAGCTGAGTTAACACTAAGAACACTCAAGAATAAGAGATGAAACAAGAAAAGATGAAAATAGAGTTAAGTTCGTAATCACCAGATCGAAAAAATCACCAGCATCGAGTTAGGCACAAGTACCTAGGTGTATAGAGAGAAGAAGAGTTGAATCGGCTAGGAGTAAGTTTTGAATTATTTATGAGCTAAGTGACAAAAACGCATCGTGTTTTAATGAGCGGAATGTTTTTAAGGATGACGTCGTGTCATAATGACGGAAATACAATCAAAAGGGCACGGTTAAGCATATATTTGGATATAAATGATGCCACATTAAATGCGAGCAATTAAATGCTAATCGCGTGTCTAAATCGAGCCATTGATCTCGATCAAATTTCAAAACCGTATGCACGTCCTTTCATAACCCACATATATACCCTTTCGTCCGTTTCTCTCTCACTTTACACAAACTGTTCATCTCTCTCAAAAGCAAAGAAAGCAACTTTTCTCACGAAACCCTACGGATCTCGGTAATAATTTTCTAAAAGTTTCATTTGGTAAAACTTCAAGTAATGGCATCCACTTACGATTTTGTTAAGTTGGGAAAGCAAATCCATCTTGGCTCTACTATGGATTTTGAAGGTATGATCAAACAGGGGTTGGATGAAACCCTTGTGAAGAAGATAAGCGAGAAAGTTGAGAAATCGGTGAAACCCTTTCTCACTATGGAGTTTCGGATGACTTATGTTGAAGAAGTCGCTCGATTCTACGTGAATGCTAAAGTTCACGGCGAGGGCATCAAGTCCTCTATTCACGGAAAAGAGTTTACTATCACCGTTGAGGATCTAGCGGAGTATTGTTTGCTTAAAATCGGAAGGAAAGCCGAGATATTGGAGGTGATGTAAACTTGTCTTTGCATGGAAGGAAGTGGCCAAACCGACTATCTTTGCGAAGGTGGTTTACACAAATAATAAGTCTTTGAAAAAGAAGACTACCACAAGTTGATGGATATTGTTGCTAAGTGCGTAGACATCAAATTTGGAATCTTTAATCGACTATCCAAAACTAAGCTGATCGTCGATGATCGCCGCAATTATGCGGGGAGAAGAAGATGGAAATTTGTATACAACGACTACGCAAAAATGTTGGAAATAAGTCTTTCAAGGAAGATAGATCGTTCGGAGGATCATTGGGGTATGGCTTTGTGATTGGCGGTTGATGGAGGTGAAGGGTGTTCCACTCCGACATGGAAAGGCGTTCCATGTCAACAACAAGATGTTCGATCGAATCTTTCCTGAGCTTAGAAGAGAGCTTACGCCAAGAGAGCGGATACAAGTGAGGGGAATCAAGCGACCACTGTAGATACATCTGTCTCCTCCCCTCCCAAAAAGAAAGTTGCCCTACGCAGTGGAAAGAAGAAGATCGCTTTGCCCCGTGCGAAGAAAGGCGAAAAGATGCACACCGCCTACAGCCGAAGTCACTGCCCCGCGGCCTATCTCCTCCCTGCGCAGCCGCAGCAGAAGGATTCCTTAGTACATTCTCCTGGTGAAGAAGAGGATCGCCAAGACGAAAAAGGCAAATACCTCTAAGACAATCTGCGAAGGCCTTTACCTTCGAGGAACCGGAGGAAGTGGAACCGACACTCCTCTGGTGAAAACCAAAAGAAGAAGAAGACTCATCAAGCGTTCAAAGCTTGAGAAAACAAATGAGTCGCCACTCGGTGAACAAATCAATAAACAAATTGAGAAGTAGAGTCTCGAGAGATTATTGATGCAAGCGCCAAGTCTGCGAGGCCGATCAACGAGGCAAGTCGAAGACCAGTGTGGACAGACAACCGAGAAAAAAAGCGGTGAGACAATTGAATCTCTTGTCGATAGGAATGCATCTCCGCTGTGATGACGAGACGACTGCGAGGTGAAGAGCGAAAAACTCGCTACCCTCTATTCCGAGAAAGAAGTTCAGCAGGGAGATGATGATGATGTGATCATGCTATCTCCACCATATCCAGGACATCCAAAATCATGTGCGAGAATGGAGTAAGTAGAAGTTTAGTCGATCGAGGGAACAGATTTCAAAGACCTCGAGTTTATTGAAGAAGAAGAAGAAGCGATGTATTTCCTCGGTTTGACCCACGAGTGTTCGAGGCATTGGATGAGGAGAATCGCATAGATATTTTGAATATCTTCAAAGAAAATGAGAAGAAGCGATTGGCGGAGGAAGCTTAAGCCCGAGAGAAGGCCAATATCTGTCCCTTCACCGGAACCATTGATCACACTCATCCTCACCTCGATGTTCTCTCGGGAAGTGATGAGGATCGGACCCTCTTTGCTACTACTGAAGAGTTGGAAATGCAAAGAAGCCATGCGGGAATCGAGTAATGCATGAGCAACAACTAATGGAAGGACACGGAGAGTCTTCCGAATCAAAGTGAAATTGACCCTATGGGAGTCGTGCAAAGAAATTGCAATCGTTGTTGCTTTGCGACCACTTCCCCACTCATTCGATGACGGATGTAGGGGCATTGGCGATGAAACTAGGAATTTGGGGACCCCAGTCGAGCCAACCCCTATTGAAGGTGTCTTACCACCTTCCCCAACGGCTAAACACTCAAAGGAAACAACCGGGAGTTTGGAGAAGAGTGATCCCATTCCAAGTCACTCATCCGTGTGCCCGGTGGGGAAACTCCCTCCACATTGCAGCTAGGGTTGGAGGTTGTTGCGATTACTCCACAACGAATCTAGGAGGCGAAGTGGAGAAGGAACAAGAAAAGAAACACAACAAGTTGTCACGACGACGCCTTTCGAGACGATTAAATCTGTCTCGGTGAAGTGCCAGCTACTCTCTGGTGAGGACGCTGGCGATGCGATCGAGCATAGGATGGATGGATCCGCCCGGGAGTTAACACTGCGGGCAATGAATGTGCAATCCACGAGTTGAGACTCCTGTGGATACCACCGTCAAAGACCCCAGGACAACCGAGTGCAGCCGAAGGGAATGTCCAAGGCCTTGCTGCGCGATGAGACTGTAGGAGGTATGCGAAGGCCTACGGGAGATTGAGACTTCCCGAGGTAAAAACGCAGGCACGAGAACATCCCTCCGCTATCATCGAGTAAGCGAGAAATTCAAGGTTGCTCGTCAAAATTTCAATTTTGATGATGAGCCACCCCTACAAGTCTCATCATCGTCCGATGACGCTCTTGATACGCCCGAGACCGGACAACTAATATGGAAAAACCAATTTTGATGAGACCGAAGTCTCGTCAGTGTTGAGACAGGCTTGAGGCTCGGCCAATCGGGTCCATACCACAACGAGACCCGAGGCTGAATCACACACGATCAACTACACAGCTCCCAAAGCTATAGCAGAATCGACTCAACCGGCACATCACGGCCGCAAGTCACGATTGAACATATTCCCTATGTCCGTGATGATGCGTTTGAAGAAACTTTCCCTTTCTCACCGGAGTCACCCGATCTTGATGAAGAATCAACTAGAAATCAACAACGTTTCCATAGACCTGATCCAGTCATTCCAACAAATACCATCGTTCCAACAAACTTTGACTTTGACGCTTCTTGGCCGCCAGCTGAGACGGAGGTAACAGCTGAGGTTCGAGAAGTTTTCAAGGCTATATTTGCGGAGATAGAGAAGATGGAAAGGCACCAGGCCTCATTAGATATGCGGCTGGATAACCGAGATGCTAATCTCACTGCCGATCTGCGTGGAATCATAGTCAGGATCCGGGAATGGTGGCAATAGCAACAGACAATGCGCGTGGAACAAGTTCGATACTTCAAAGCATTGTACAATAAGATGCTAATCTGGAGCGCTGATAATGCTGACATGAAGAAGAGGATGCAAGAAAACATTGATAGAATGCATACCTCTCATACCACAGAAATGGAGCTGCTGCGCGAATTTCATCGAAAAGAACTTCTGCGCGTAGAGGAGAACATGAATGAAAAATTCAGCATTCTTATGGCTGAAATGAAGTTGGTGACAGCTGAGTCCAACGCCACTCGCACAGAATTTCGAGAAGCTTACTCCGCAGTAGAATCCAAGCAGAACTCAGCTATCAGTCGCCTAGATTTCATGCTTGCTGGCATGTTTCCAGGGGTTCCTCTCTCCTTTGATGATGCCAAAAAGGGGGAAGAGGAATACCTAAAGACGTTGGAAGGGTCCGCAGCCGAGAAAAAGGACGCATTGTGAAGGAAGACAACCGAAAAGCGAGAAAGAAAGAAAAGGGAAAATCAGTTGAGGGGAAAGGTTCGAAAGACATGACCTTAATGGTTGCTAGAACCCCTCAACAAGGACTTGTCACGGTGACATAATCGGCAAACTTCGATGACTTTGCGCTCCAACACTCTGTTGTGCCCATGTCTCAAAAAAAAAAAGGAAGATAGTAGAAGCGAGAGATGACGGAGATTGAAAGAAAAATGGATGCCCGTCGATGATGGACATCAAACAATATGGAGGCATGGGCGGGGAAGAGAGACGATGCCATTTCGGATGTCGGAACCGAGCCAAGATCTGTTGAAGAATTCAAGACGCTAGCATCAGGGATACTTGAGAACATGACCATAGCCCAAGCATGGGACTTGTATTGGGAAAAAGCCTCAAGCTATTCGAAGAAGCTAATAGGCGAAAGAGACTCAGAGCGATCGCTCTGCTTGGTCACTCTGTTGGTCATTCTCTTGGAAAGAAGAAGGCCCCAAGACAATACAATACACACCCGAGGAAAGAAGTAGAAGCGAGTGGAGGAAGAGGTTTCAAACCTAGACCTCTACCCAAAAACATTAAATACATAGATCAATGGAAGAAAGGAGGGATCTATTGGGCTGAGTTTGACGAAAGTAGCCAACTGCAAGTGGACAAGAACAATCTTGAATATGTAAAGAGAATCGAAGAAGAAAATCAAAGACAAACTCACAATTTGTGGGAAGAGAGACAAGAAAGAAAAAAAAGAGATGAAGCTGCCAGAAAAGCCTATGAGAAAAAGAAAGCA
Source organism: Rehmannia glutinosa (assembly GCA_016081115.2). Classification (NCBI taxonomy): domain Eukaryota; kingdom Viridiplantae; phylum Streptophyta; class Magnoliopsida; order Lamiales; family Orobanchaceae; genus Rehmannia; species Rehmannia glutinosa. The sequence goes on along the minus strand of CM071934.1, from coordinate 73,539,724 downwards.
GCTGAAGAAGAGAAGAAGAGAAAAAGGTCAGAAGACGATGGAGCTGATGAAGAAAGAAGGAGGCAGCGAAGGAGATGAAGTGTTGTTGTCCACCCTTTATGTAATTTACTTTCGTAAATACATAAGTATGTAAGTCTTCTGTACATTTAATAAGAAATATGTAATTTCTGTATTTTTTTTTTTTGCGTAGACATAGATGTTTGCTCTGATACACTTTGTAAACAACTGTGTAAAGGACAAGAATGTTATGATCAATAAAAAGATTGTTTCTACGCATACATTCTCTGTTACTACACAACTTGTATGTATCTTTGATGCTTATATTCTTGCATGTATGTTTTAAGTTTTGGCATCATCAAAAAGGGGAAATTGTTGGGAAATTTATTGTTTAGATTTTGATGAATGCAATGTAAAACTTAGACTAGGAAGTTGGCACCCCATTTTCCTTGTATTTTGCATTGTAATAGATAGGGTTGTACGAGTCGAGTGAGTCGGCTATGCCTGGATATGCAAGAAGCCAACCTGAAGGCTAAAATGAAGACTCATTGTGAAGCGGTGAGTATGGCAAGGAGGAGAAGTTAAGAACTCGATCAAGGAGTATCGGTGGCTACAATCTGTGAGAAGTGTCGGTCAAGTCAACTCTAGACATCCAAGTTAAGTTGAAGTGACAGATGAGTCTTCCAATGATTGGGAGCTGACTCGAAGTCACCTTGGAAAGTTAAGGAACTGCAGTTAAGTCAAGACAAGCGAAAAGAGTCCGTTGCAAAAAAGTCAAGAAAGTAACTTAAATAAGTAATACTTCCATGCTGCAATATTCTAAAGTGCTCGATCTAGAAGCGTGCAAAAGGAATAAACCAATGGGAAGCACCGCACTTTGTGTCGAGGCTACGAAAAGTGAAGGTTCATTTAATACGAGGAAATGTCAACATCAATGACTCAACAAGACAAGCCAACGAACACTAGTGTCTTTTGAAAATCACCTATCTCTTCAACGGGCGATTTTTGCAGAGAGCACTATAAAAGGTAGACGGATCAATTTGAGAATAGGTGACCTTGCATACCTAACTACGAACATTCAAGCTAACATTCAAGTCAGTAACCAAGCAAAATATTGTAAAGTTATTCAAGCAAATCCTCAACCCTAAATTTCGAGGGGAAATCAATCCAACACCAAGTTGTGAATGAAAGACAACTTCAAACTGTTGAAGAGGAAACTTTTGAAGAAACAAAAGGGGTCTACATTCCAAGGAGGATTTTAGAAATGTTCAAGGTCGAACTAGTCTCAAGTTATTGGAGGGCTTCGTGATCAAATCTAAGAAGCTTGAGCAAGTAAGCTGAAGTAGCAAGGTAGCCGCTCTGTGAAGAAGGCTGAGTCGGACGAGAAGCCGATTGTGTGACCAAGGCATCTCGGATGAGTCCCAAAGGATCAAGTCACCTATGTGATCAAGACTTGTATCCGGACTATTAACCACTTTGTACTCGATCAATACTTAGTGGATTCCTCCGGGAGTTGGAGAAGAGAGGTAGAAAAGAATTACCCCATCTTGAACCTCGTATAAAATTTACTATGTCGTTTACATTTCAGCCTTTCATTTCTACATATTACACTATATGTCTTTGATAATTTGCATTCAACGATAATTAACAAAGTGCTAAAATCAAGTGTTAAAACAAACTTAAACCAAATTCAAGGTGTTAATTCTTGGCTGAAAATCTTATTACAACCAAGTTAAGTATAAGACTAAACAAATTGAGTTATTCTATCTATAGCTCTATCGAGTCCGTTGAGTGGCTAACTCTATTTGGTTAACTAACTTAGATGTCCATCAAGGACTTAGTTGTGAAATTAACTCGAATAATTTTAAAAGGACTAAATTTCAAAAAGTTGGTAAGGTTTATTCAACCCCCTTCTAAACCTTACACTCACACCCCTTGGGATCTACACTAGACCTCAAAATGTACAAGTGAAAAGCTAGGCAAATTACAACAAGAATTTAGAATATGAAAGCTTAGAGAAATTTGCAGATTTTCTTGTTGTGTTGTTTGATTGTGTTGTGTCTTGTGTCTTCAAAGTCTTCATCTATTTATAGGTGAGTCTTCAAGATTTGATCTCAAACATAGGCTACTCCATCTTCACTTTTGTCTACGAAAAGAAGATCACAAGATTCACAAACAATGTACAAAAGTTATAAAGTAAATCTTGTTGATAATGGATTGTTAACGGTTTGAATCTGCTGTCAAAAACTTAAGAAATTTTGAACGTTAAAAAGTAAATCAGAGATTCAGACACGGAATGGGGGGGTCCGACCGGTTGCCCAGAGGTTCGACTGGTCGGCCCCTTGTTAGACCAGTTGGCCTCTCTTTTTTTATGAGACAGTGAGTTCTGTTTCAATTTCAAGCACCGGTCGACCTCTTTTTCAACCTGTCGACCTCCAGGGATTTTTCAAACGTCTCGTTTCTATTTCAAAATTCAACTTTAGACACGGGTTGCCCTATAGGGCGATCGGTCGAACATAAAACAGAAGTATTGTCCAATTTTTGTTAAAAATAAACTTCAAAAAATACTCCAAAAAATTAGTAAAAATATTTTAAATCATTTGGGAGTATTTGGACAACATTTAGGAACATTGTTTTGGTGTAAAAACATAGTTAAACAAAATCATCAAAATCATGATAAAAACATTTATCTAACACTAACCACCATTCAGGATATTGGAGAAGAAGATGACGATGACTTGATAATGTACTCAACGAAGATTAAGGAAATGGAGGGCATGGAAGTTGGACTACTCCAGGAGGCAATTCGCTCGTCCTGAATTCATTGAGGAGAAGAAGGAACTTCATAGGTTCCTTGGACATGCCTCATCTGTTTGCCCTCAATGGAGACAGGTTGTATGGAAACCCTCCGACTTATCAAGGAGGAAGAAAAGGAGAAAGGCGAGAAGCGTGCGGCGCCTTGGAGAAATCCAAGATATGTCGAAAGAACAGGGACTCATGAGCACATCTATGAGTCTACCTGATAGTGATGAAAAGATGAATCCAAACGCAATGAGAGAAGTCGAGATGCAACAGGCTATCATAGAATCAAGAGCCATGCATGAGATGAATCTCCAAGAAGGTCCAGAGAGTCATCCAAAGTCTCTCCTAGGACAAATCCTTTGGGAGTGGCACAACAGTTGCTGCGATATTGCTGCAACCATGTCCCCGTGTGATCCGAAAATGGCTCCAAGGGAATTGGCGATGAAGGCGGGAATTTGGGCACCCAAGCTAAGCCTAACCCGAAGAAGGTGTAAAGATACACCTTACTAACAGTGATCACTCGGAGGAACAACAACCATGTCTCGGGAGAAGAGTGACCCCATCTTCATTCATTCACTCTGGTGGTGCGCCGAGGGGGAAACTTTCTCCACCACAACAAGGTCGAGGATGCTGTGGGAGACAAAACATTGAAGTTTAGAGGCGAAGGGGAGAAGATCACCGAATAGCAGAGTGACATTAACGATGCTCGGACAGTTTAGTTTGTCTCAGCTGAGATGTTAACTCCTATGCAGGTCGATGAAGCTGCTGCCGCAGCTAAGGCAAAGGATGGAGAGACCCTGGGAGTTGAGACTCTGGATCATGAAAGAGCAATCCAAGGAGTTGAGTCTCCAAACGATGCCACCGTAGAAGACCCTAAGACAGCTGAGTCTATCGAAGGGATTGTAGAAGGCCCTACAACGGTTGAGACTGCTGGGGGTAATGAAGGCCTAAAGGAGGTTGAGACTTCCCTAGGTAAAGAGCAAGGTGAATGCAGAACATTCCTCGACTTCAAGGAGCTCTCTGAGAAGAGGAGATCAACATCCTTCATGATTCCCGAGAGCACATTGATACTTTTTTTTTTTTTTTGGGATCGGAGGATGAAGTTTGAGTCCACACACCCTAAATATTCGTCGATGAACAAGGCGAAGATGTTAAAATATCGAGCCAAGTCAGTGACAAGACGGCTCAAATGAGGTTCAATTTTGATAATGAGCCAACTCCAAAGGCCTCATCATCCTCCGATGACGATGATGATACAATTGAGGACAATATTACTCAATTAGAAAAACCCACTGAGACCGAGGAAGCATTAAGACAGTGAGGCTCGATTAGTGAAAGCAAACACTCTCAACCCCCCACTCAGGTGGGAAAGAGTCGATTCTTGTGACTACCACAAACTTGCGATAACGACTTCTACAGCTCAATCGCAGGCTTCCACAGCTGCACCAACATCTGCTGATGACGCTGTCGCAGCTGAGGCACAACGAGCTGGATCATTGCAGGAACTTCAAAGTCAAGACCCCCAAGGTGAAGCCTCGAGGATACCATTCGTTCGCAATGATGTTTTTGATGGTATGTTCCCATTCAATGCTACATTTCCCGTCATAGAGGATGAATTTGCCGCATAACTAAAGAAATATACCATGCAAGAACAACCCGTCATTCCTATAGATACGATTGTGCTAATATACTATGATTTCGATGCAGTGTGGCTGGCAGCTGAGTCAAATCCAACAGCTGAGTTCCGTGAAGCCTTCAAGAATATCTGTGAAGAGATTGAGAAGATGGTATGCCACCAGGCATCTCAGGATTTGAGATTGGACAATCGGGATGCTACCCTCACAGCAGATTTGAGAAGGATCATCGTTCGTATAAGGGAATGGGCTGCACAGTAGACATCTATGCATTTGGAGCAGGTCCATTACTTCAAGGCCCTATTTGCCAAAATGCTTGTATGGAGTCGACACCTCTATGTATCAACAGAGGATGAAGGAATATATTGTGAGGATGGAAACCTCTCACAAGTCGGATATGGGGTTGCTTCAGCACTTTCAAAAGAATGAAATTACTAGCCTAGAGAACAACATGAATGAAAAGTTCAGTCTTTCGATGGTAGAGATGAATTTATTGACAACCGAGTCAAATGCTACTCATTCCGAGTTTTTGCAAAGCTCACTCCAAATGCACTCCAAGCGGGACTTGACCAACAAATGTACCGGATTTCCTCCTCGATGGACTATTCCTGGGCTAACCCTTTCATTTGGTGATGATGCCAAAAAGGGGATGAGGCCCTTAAGGGATTGAAAGAAGAAGTGAAGAAAGGAGGTGACAAAGGCGATGGGGAAGTAAGTTCCAAAAATCTTCTTCTAAATTGATGTATACTAAAACCCAACAGTGGGTGAAGTCCAAGCCTCTATTCTCGACAAGCTACCCCGAACCTATCTATTGAGAGAGGCGAGGTGGCCATGGAAGATAAAAAAGGCCATCGAAGCCGCTGCATTCGAAAATGGCGAAGCGATCGGCTCGTGTGTAAGAAATTATGAAGCAATATGGTGGTCCTCCAGCCGGAAAGGACTATGCTACGGTTAATCCCCCGAAGGACATAACTATGCCTGATGCTGGATCTGAGCCCAGATCTCTAGAAGAGTTTGAAACTCTAGTAGCTGAAGGTTATCTTCTAGGGATGACTCTGCCTCAAGCTTGGGATGTGAATTGGGAAAAGGGATTGGAAGTGTGTCAATCAGCTGATAAGCAGCAGACTTCCATCAATCACTCACTTTGGAAAGTCTAAGGCTCGATCAAAGATACGCCAAAAGAAAGAGGAGAGCCGAGTCGGGACGGGGACGACATGGTTGCAGTGGAAGAGGTTCTCAACCACGGCCAAGACCAAAAAGATGTAACATATGTTTATCCACAGAAAAACGTGATCACACACTGGGCTGGACACGACCATCTTGCAAATCTAGAGGTTGCACGCAAAGCTAAGCTAGTGAAGCCAAGAAGAGGCAAGATGAAGTGAATGAGAGATCTACAAGAGAATGGCATGAGAGGCAGCAAAGGGGTGGCCCTATTGCCAAACGAGCTTATGAGAAGAAGAAAAGAGAGGAAGAAGAGAAGAAAAGGAGAAGCGAGGGGATGACAAGAAGAGGGTCATGAAGAAGAAGAAGAAAGAAGAAACAACAAAGGCGTTGAAGTATCTGCGAACCCCTTCGTGTATTTTACATTGTAAATACATAAATGTAAGTCTTCTATAATAACTTTGTGAATTTCCCTGTAATTTTCATTCTCTATGTATCTTAGCTTAGATGTACGCTGTACTGTTATATATAAGGCTCTGATACTAATTGTAAACAGCTTTGTAAAGGATAAGAATGTTATGATCAATAAAATGATTATTTAAATCATACATTCTTTGTTACTGCATTACTTCTATGTTTGTTGTTTACTTATGTTGAATGTTTTAAGTTTTGGCATCTTCAAAAAGGGGGAAATTGTTAGGAAATTTATTTGTTAGATTTTGATGATACCATGTAAAACTTAAACTAGAAAGTTGGCACCCCATTTTCCTTGTAATTATGCATTGTAATAGATAGGATTGGAAGAGCTGAGTTAAGTCATCTATGTCAAAGATTACAAGAAGTCAATCATGGGATGGAATGAAGACTCGTTGTGTGTAGAAGAAGTCAAGGACTCGATCAAGGAGAGTCGGTATGGAATAGTTTGTGAGAAGTGTCAATCAAGTCAACTCAAGAAGTCAAGTCTATCAATTGAAGTGATAGTTGCGTCAATCCTTGATTGGAAGCGGACTCAAGTCACCTGGGGTAAAGACATCGATCCGGTGAAGAAAAGTGACTTATATCCCTTGGAATAAAGTCAAGAATATTACTCGATATAGTAATATATCAAGCTGCCAGTCTTAAAATGTTTGGCCCCGAATTGTACAAAAGGAAGGAACTAATGGGAATTTCAACGTGCAAATTTCAAATGTGCACTATAAAAGGTGAGGAAGCTATTCGAGAAAAGGTTACCCGCACCTAGCAAGAGCAAGCATTATTCAAGCAACTAACTGCAAAATTCTTAGAGTAATTCAAGCAATTCCTCAAGCCTAAAACTCGAAGAAACTCGATCCAACACAAGTTGTGATGGAGAGATAACTTCAACCAGATTGAAGATGAAACTTTTGAAGAAACAAAAGGGTCTACTTTCCAAGTTGAAGGAATGTAGAAAGGTTCAAAAATCGAACCAAGTATCAAGTTTGTTGGAGGGCTTCGTCATAAATCCAAGAACTTGAGAAGTGAGTGAAGTAGCAAGCAAGTACCGCCTGTAAAAAGAAGCCGAGTCGCAAGAGAAGCCAGTTTGTGTGATCAACGCCTGTCTCCCGGATCGATAACCGCTTTGTAAACGATCATTACTTAGTGGATTCCTCGAGGAGTTGGAGAAGAGAGGATTAGAAGAATTACCCCATCTTCGAACCTCTATAAAACTACTTGTGTCAATTTACTTTCAGCATTTAAATTCCTGCATATTTATTTTATATCTGCTATTAGTTTATATTTGCTATCAACCGATAATTAACCAAGTGTCAAAAATCAAGTTTTTAAAGCAAGCTTAAAACAAATCAAAGGGTGTTAAGTCTTCCATTTGTTAAAAACCAAATCAGCCAAGTTAAGTATTCGGCTTAAGTAATCGAGTTATACTATGAACAACTCTATTGAGTCTCATTGAGTGGGTAACTTAGTGAATATCCAACTTAGCTGTCCCATAAGGACACAGCTGATTTGAATCAACTCTGTTGAACTATTTAAAAAGACTAAAATCAAAAATTTGGTAAGGTTTATTCAACCCCCCCTTCTAAACTTTACACCACACCCCTTGGGACCTACATTCTGCAATAGTTTTACGCTCAAAACCTAGAGGTTGTTCAACATAGACGTTCTTATGTGCAACACAAGCAAGAAACATCCTTATTGCTTCTAACTTAGCTACGAGGAGCAAATGTTTCATCAAAATCTATACCTTCCTCTTGGCAATACCCTTTGGCTACCAATCTTGCTTTGTATCGACAACAAATCCATCCTCATTCATCTTGTTTCGAATACCCACTTAGTACCAATAACATTTAAGTGGGTTGGTCTTGAACCAATTCCCATTTTTTTCTTTGAAACCGATTCACTCTTCTTGCTTGGCCTGAATCATATGTGTGTCTTCCAATGCTCGAGATACATCTTTAGCCTCTATTTGGGAAATAAAAAAAGTGAACATTGCTTCATGTTGAGTTAAGGATCTAGTTATTATGCCATCTCTAACATCTCGAATGATCAACTCAAGTGGATGGTCTCTCGACCATCGACATTAGGTTGGAGTAAGTCTTTGGATTGACCATCTTGCAGCTAAGTTATCTTGAACAGCTTCTTCATCATTATTTAGCTGCAGACCTTCCAGCTGTCTTTGAGATTCAACTATCTCATCATCATCATCAGGGTTGAGTGCTCTCACTTCTGCTTCAACATAAGGACTCTTCTGCATAGTCAGCTAATTCTGCTTAGCGCGCTAACTCATCGTCAGTGTCTTCTCCATTCACATTAGGCTAATCAATCACCACATGGATAGACTCTTATGTGACCATAGTCCTCTTGTTTAGCACTCTATAGGCTTTACTCTCAGCTGAGTATCCCAAAAAGATATCTTCATCAGCTTTAGCATCAAAACCCTTCTAATGGTCCTTGCCATTGTTGTGGATGAAGCATTTATATCCAAAAATCTTGAAATATCCAACATTTGGCTTTCTCCTGTCCAAATCTCATAGGAGTCTTGGTCAATTGCACTGTTAATCATGTATCTATTATGAGTATAGCAATCTATGTTTATGGCTTGACTAAAAATCTCTTAGGCAATCCAGCTTCAGCTAACATTGACCTTGCAGTTTCCTTGAGAGTTATGTTCCTTCTTTCATCTACTCCATTCTGTCATGGAGTCTTTATCGCTGATAACTCATGAGCAATACCATTTTCAACAATGATGAGTTATAATCCCATTGACAAACTCGTTCCCTGTCGGTCTTATCTTTATAATGGTTTGACTCTTATCATTTTGAACTCTTCTCATCTTGTACTCTTTGCTAGCAGAGATGTGCTTGGTGTAGCAATAGATCAATCCACTACATACATATTATTTTGCCTTGTTCCTTGCATCACTATCTCAATAGATTCAACATCTTTGATCTGGCATATCCCCATGTTGAATCCCACATTATACCCTTTATCACAGAGTTGGATGATTCTTAACATGTTGAAGTTGAGACCTTCAACATATGCAACATCTGTGATCTCTAGTCCATTCTTCTTGATGGATCATGTGCATTTGATATCTCCTGGAGCTTCATTTCCTCCAAATATGACTTTTGCACCTTTGATCTCCTTGAATCTTGACAGATTTCTTTTATTCCCTGTCATATGTCTGGAACAACCACTATACATGTACCAGGTTCATTGGCACTCAGTTCTTCCTTGAACCTGCAATCAAGAAAATCAGTTTTTATGTACCCATACTTGCTTGTGTCCTTGGGGGTTAGTGCTATAAGATGTTCCAACTAACCTATAGCCCATCTCTAAGAGGTTGCCATCTATCGCACCATAATCATAATACACATTAGCAAATTGCTAGGGGTTTTTAGGATCATACAAATGTCTCTTTTGTATGTATGCATGTGTGTTTATTTTAGCCACTGCTTTCTTGGGGTAGTTATGGAATTTCTGAGTGTTGTGCTTGGGTGCATATGTGTGCTGATAATAGATCTTTTTCCTGGGGAATGACCTTTGTTGAGGTTAAGGTCTTTGCCATTTTGGCTTGTATCCCATAGGTCTTTGTTGATTTTTTACATGGTTATTCCAATCACCTTAGTTTGGATAGTTTCTACCATTCCCATCATATGTATTTATTTGATGAAATCTCTGGGGCTTTTGGTAGCTCTGTTTGGCTTTCACAAAGTATTTTCTGTTAGGAGTCTGATGATGGATTTGTCTGGATTTCTTCTCAGTTGTCCTTTCAGCATACTCTACTGGCTTCTTTCCTTTTCCCTTATAACCAAAGCCAGTCTGATTGTGATTGTGTTTTGGTGTGGGTGTTGGTGCAAGATAAGGTGTTTTGGTCTTTTGGATTCCCTTATTGCTTGAGGATCCTTTCTCCAAAATCACTCCTGGAGTTTTACTATGCACAAAGGAATTGAATCATATGCTTGCCTTATCTCCACACTTTTTTTGGCTCATAATATGTTCATCCAATGGTTTGGATGCTTTTGTAAATGAGGCAATCACAATTTTAAGATATTTTTCTCTTTTTTCTGTAGCAGCTAACTCTGCTAAGATTTTGGCATTCTCAGCCTTTAGCTTAGTGTTCTGATCAGCTATGTTACTTAGAGTACTCAACTCTTTAGTCAGATGTGAGTTTTGGCTTTTAAGGTGGTTGTTTTCCTCATTCAAAAGTGTGGGTGAAGTTTTAATGTGCTCAAAATCTTTCATCATTTTTCCTAATGAATCATAAAGATCTGTGGGTGATGAAGTGTGTGTATCACGATCATCATAACTTGAATCGAGAATGAGATGAGTTAGAGTGTACCTCATCTTCTTGATCTTGTTCTTTAGCCATGAGGCAAATCACAGCCTCTTCCTCAGTATCACTTGAATAGTCAGCTTCACTGTTATCCGAGTCTGCTGCTTCTTTGTACATGACTAGCTCAATGATATCGAACCAACATAGCTTTCTTCTTTTCTTGTCTTCTTTCCCTGGAAACTTTTCTTTCCTCCTCATTTTTTTATTTGTTGACTGGTGGATAGGAATAGTCAACAGCAAAGTGTACTGGTTGTCTGCTATTCCAACATAGGTTTTCAACTCTCTGATCAACTCTCTCGGTTCTTTTGTTGCCAGCTCTCTGATAGTCAGCTCTTTGATGCTCAACTCTCTTAGGCGGTCTGTCCTCCCTTGCTTTGGAAGGTGCTGAATGTCTCCTGAAGGTCTCACTCTTGGTTTTTTTAGTAGTTCTTATTAAAGAACTTGTTGAATCTCTTTACCATGAGGACAATTTCCTCTTTGTCAATAGTCTCCTTTGGCTCAGCTTTCTTCCTTTACTGGCCCAGAATGTAGATGTCCTGAGTACAGCTGTCTCCTCTTGATCTTTCCTTCTCAGCTCAAATTCATAGGCTTTGAGTCCTGAGAATAGCTCATGATTCGATGTCTTTGAGAGGTCCATTGCATGTCTCAGGGCCATGACATTCATTTCCCATTCAGCTGGGAGGGCTCTTAGTATCTTCATGAACATCTCTTTCTTAGTGTACTCTTTACCAAGAGCTGAAAGCTCATTAGTGATCTCTGTGAATCTGGCATCCAGCTGATCCAGACTTTCACCTACAAGCATTTTAAAATTTTGAAATTTTTGAACAGAAGCTTGATTAATTTATTCTCTTTGATCTGTTCTGATCCTTCACAAATCGATTAGCTTAACCCAGACTTCTTTGGCTGATTTGCATGATTTGACTTTATTGAACATAGCCTTGTCCAACGTCTTGTAGATAATATCTTTGGCCACATTATCCAGGTTGTATCTCTTTTTATCTTAATTAGTCGATTCACTGCGAGGTTTTTCAACCATAGTCTAGCCTCTGTGGTGCAAAGATTCTCTCCTTCACCGAGGTGCTCTTCTCGCAGAAGATTAACCTTCATTATTTGTAGTGGCCCATCTTCTATCAAAAGCCACATTTCATCGTGCAAGGATGATAGGTGAGCTCGCATGCGAATCTTCCGGTCATCAAACTCTTCCACAAAGAAAACATAGGAATACGAGTAGGATTGGCTTCCATTATAATAACTTTGCTTTAAACATAAAAGACTTTGAAAACACAAGTGTTAAATCTTTTGAAAAATATTGAGATTTAATTCAAGAACCAATTGGAAAGGCTCAATGAACCAACCACCCGATACCACTTGTAGGTCCTAAGGGTGTGAAGTAAAGTTTAGAAGGGGGGTTGAATAAACCTTACCAAATTTTTACTTTTAGTGCTTTTAGAATTATTCAATAGAGTTGACTTAAATCAGCTAAGTCCTTGGGGGACAGCTAGGTTGGCTTTCTTCAGCAAAGTTACCAGCTCAACAAACTCGACTGAGATGTTGATAGTATAACATAGTTGCGTCAACTAACACTTAACTGTTAGATGATTTGGTTTTTAACAGCGGAAAACATAACATCCTTTGTTAATTTTTAAGCTCATTTTTAACACATATTTTAGCACTTGTTATTATTAGTTGGATAGCAGTATAACTTATCAGCAAATATAAACATATAAGCAAGAAAGTAAATGCTGAAAGTAAATGACACAAGCAAATTTATAGTGGTTCGATGATGGGGTAATTCATCTAATCCACTCTTCTCCAACTCCTGGAGGAATCCAGTAAGTCCTTGGGGGACAGCTAGGTTGGCTTTCTTAGCAAAGTTACCAGCTCAACAAACTTGACTGAGATGTTGATAGTATAACATAGTTGCGTCAACTAACACTTAATCGTTAGATGATTTGGTTTTTAACAGGGAAAACATAACATCCTTTGTTAATTTTTAATCTCATTTTTAACACATATTTTAGCACTTGTTATTATTAGTTGGATAAGCGGTATAACTTATCAAAGAAATATAAACATATAAGTAAGAAAGTAAATGACACAAGCAAATTTATAGTGGTTCGATGATGGGGTAATTCATCTAATCCACTCTTCTCCAACTCCCGGAGGAATCCGATAAGTAATAGATCATGTTACAAAGCGGTTCTTGATCTACAACCTTGATCGAGTTACAAACGATTTGCTCCCTTCAAGTCTTTGGAATTGATCACACAAACTTCCAACAAACTTGAACCTTCCTGGTTCGATCTTGAACTTCACTACAACTCCTTTAAACTTGGATAGTAGACCCTTTTTGTTCTTGAATCGTTTCCACTTCAACCGGTTGAAGTAATCTTTCCTTCACAACGTGTGTTGGATCAAGTTCCTTGAGTTTTGAGGCTTGAGGAATTTTGTTGATAAGCTTTGTGAATATTGTTGGTTATGCTTGCTTGTTAATTGGTTGATTCATTCGTGTGTCGCATTCATGTAACCTTTTCTCAAATGCTTCCTCAACCTTTTATAGTGCTCATTTGAAAATTTGCCCGTTGAAGAGATAGGCTATTTTCAAATGAGACTACTTGTTCGTTGGTTTGTCTTTTCTTGGTTTTGCGGAATGTGATGTTGACCCTTCCTAGTATTAAATGCCTCTGCATCTTTACAGGTCCGACACATGCTCTAGTGTTTCCCATTGTTTTATTTCTTTTGCATATTTACGGGCCAAACACTTTAAGACTGGCAGCTTGGACTTATTACTATATCGAGTAATATCATTGACTTCCTTCCAACGGATCAATGTCAATTGTCTTGACTTGATTCTTTGCTGTACACCTTTGACTTGAGTCTACTCCAATCATATCGGAATAACTCAATTGTCAATTCAACTGTAGACTTGGCTTCCTTATTGACTTGACTGACACTTCCTCATCCTTCACCCAGTTGTTCCTCAGTTGTGTCTCCTTCAGTCAAGTCCTTGCCTTCCATCTTGACCATACTTAGCTGACACACATCTGAGTCTTCACTCTAGTCTGCAGTTGACTTCTTGCATTCTTTGACATAGCTGACTTCACTCAACTCTTTCAGTCCTATATATTACAATATAGTAATACAAGGAAAATGGGGTGTCAACTTCCCATTCTATTTTTTACATGGTATCATCAAAATCTAACAAATAAATTTCCTAACAATATTGAAGCATATGATGCATATCAACAAGTAAATGGACGATTAAGGATTTTCCAGCATATGGAAACATGGCAAGGTGTAATGTAAAAGGATATATGGCATATCCCATTTGTGGTGAAAACACATATGCAAAAATATTGAAGCATAGCAAGAAAATGTCGTTCACAGGCCATATAAGGTTTTTTCCCCAAAGTCATCTTTATCGAAAACAAAAGAAAGCATTTGATGGGAAACAAGAGTTCAATCCCACACCAAAACCATTGAGCGGCCATGATGTTTTAAAAAGAGTTGATGGAATATACTGCCACTGGGGAAAAATGAGTGGCAAGCTCAAATAAAATGTGGGTGAAAGTAAATCATGTTGGAAGAAGAAATCAATATTCTTTGAACTCGGTATTAGGAACATCTACATGCATGACATGTTCATGATGTGATGAACATTGAAAAAATGTGTGTTAAAGTTTCCTCGGCACACTACTTAATATTCTAGGAAAAACAAAGGATGGAGTAGCCGCTAGAGAAGGACTTTTGGCAATGAAAGTGAGGCCTGAGTTGGCACCAGAGAGAGGGGCAAAGAGAACATTTTTACCACTGGCATATTATATACTAAGTAAAGATGAGAAAAAGAAAGTTTGTGATTCTTTGTATAGAATGAAGGTCCCCACACTTTAATGCAACAATTGCTTCCGGTGGACATCTTTGTGTCTTACCCAAACATGTCAAATATACTATCACTAGGTTGTGTCTCTTCTTCAATATGTTATGTAGTAAAGTGATAGATGTGGGAAAGTTAGATGATATACAAAGTGATATTGTGACGACTATGTGTTTACTTGAAAAGTATTTTCCTCATTCATTCATTGACATCATGGTTCATTTAAGTGTTCTTCTTGTGCGGGAGGTCGAGTTTTGTGAACCAATTTTGTATAGATGGATGTACCCATTTGAAAGATTTATGAGAATCTTAAAAGGTTATATGCTAAATTGTAATCGCCCTGAAGGGTGCATTGTTGAATGTTATATTGCTGAAGAGGATGTGGAGTTTTACTCAGACTACCTATCTAGTGTGCACACAATTGGGATCCCATTAGGACATCACCAAATGGAACATACTAGGCCATTATTAAGTTCTCAAGTACACTCCACCATTCAGGAAGAGTGGACGCAAGCACATCGTCACTTATTGACAAATATTGTGGAGATTGATCCTTGTGTCAAGTAATTTCTCCAATTTACTAATACTTTCCAAAATAGTTTTATTTTCTAGTGTTTGATTTGTTTGCAATCACTTCATTAGGGAACACAAGGATCACTTGAAGCGACATTTCCTAATAAAGTTAAAGTCACAAAAGTGGTTACTAGATGAGCATAACCGAGGCTTATTAGCTGGTTGTGTGATCGTGTAAGTTCCTTAACTATCACGTACTATCACATACTAGCATGTTTTCACCATTAAATAACATGTTAATTTTTACATTAATTATAGGTTGCAAAATTATTAACCATTCCACCAGTCAAATACCAGAATAGTTGAAGGATCGCGCATGGACCTAGCAAAGAAGTGTTGAAATATTCTAATTATTTGATTAATGGGGTCACTTATTGTACAAAGAAGTGTGACAATATTCAAGCTGTTCAAAACTCGGAGGTAATCTTAGTTGTAAAGATAATGCAAGTTGCTAGTGTAAAGGATAAAAATCTAGTAGTGTCGACATAGTGTTTATGGAGTTATTGAAGAGATATGGTTGCTTGATTACCACAAATTTTGAATTCCAATGTTTAAATGCAATTGGGTGGAGAATGATAATGGTATTAAAGTATGTAGGTCCCAAGGGGTGTAAGTGTAAGGTTTAGAAGGGGGGTTGAATAAACCTTACCAAGTTTTTGATTTAGTCCTTTTAAAAGTTCGAGTTGATACTTACACGAGTTGTGTCCTTGGTGGACACCAATCTAGTTAATCAAGAGAGTTAGTCTCTCAACGGACTCAACTCGAGCCTTGATGGAATAACTCAAATTTGTTAAGTCTAAATTAACTCAACTCGTGGTTTGTTTTCAATGGAAAGACTTAACACCCTTAAGTTTGATTAAGCAAGGATTTAATGCTTGGTTTAGTACTTAGAAATTATCAAGTGGATAGCAAATTTATCGTGAGATATAAGCAATTAAGATGCGAGGAATTAAAGTGTTGAAATGTAAATGACACAATAAAATTTTTATAGAGGTTCGAAGATGGGGTAATTCTTCTACTCCTCTCTTCTCCAACTCCTGGAGGAATCCACTAGGTATTGATCAAGATACAAAGTGGTAACATTCCGGATACAAGTCTTGATCACACAAATGACTTGATCCTTTGGGACTCGATCTGAGACGCCTTGATCACTCACCGGCTTCTCGTGCGACTCGGCCTTCTTCACAGGCAAATGCCTTGCTACTACAACTCACTTGCTCAAGCTCTTTGGATTTGATCACGAAGCCCTCCAAAAGCTCAAGACTTGGTTCGACCACTGAACCTTCCTACAATCCTTCGTGGAGTGTAGACCCCTTAATTTTTAAGTATATTCCTCTTCAACCCATTGAAGTTATCTTTCCTTCACAGGTGAGTGTTGGATTGATGTTCTTCGTAGTGTAGGCTTGAGGATTTAGCGTTTAATAACTTGAGAATGTTTTAGGTTACAGTTCTAATAATTGCTTGAATGTTTTTGGTTACGTCACCGCTCTCGTAGTCATTCCTCAGCCTTTTATAGTGATCTTTTAAAAATCTGCCCGTTGAAGAGATAGGCTTATTTTTGAAAGTCACTTGTGGTCGTTGGCTTGTCTTGTTACAGTCCTTGGAATTGCCACTTCCTCGTATGAATTGTTCTCCAGCTTTTCAGAGTTCTGACACGGTGTAGTGCTTCCCATTGGTTAATTCCTTTTGCACGCTTAAGGGGTGAGCACTTGAGAAAGGTAGTATGGAGATATTACTTGTTTAGGTAATTATCTTGATTTACGTGCAACGGATCTTTTTTTCGATTATCTCGACTTGATTGCATTTCCTTGCTTTCCCCAGGTGACTTAGAGTCGCCTTCTTCCATTCATTGGATGACTCTTCCATCACTTCAACTTGAGACTTAGATTTTCTTGAGTTGACTTGACTGATACTCCACTCACCGCATCTCACCGCTCCTTCATAGAGAGTTCCGTCTTCTCTTCTTTTTGCCATACTCACTGTCTCGCAGAGTCTTCGTTCTAGTCTCCGATTGTTTTCTTGCATGTTTGGGCATAGCCGACTTAACTCACTTGACCAACCCTATTTATTACAAAGCGATTTACGACAATAATTGGGGTGCCAACTTCCTATTCTAAGTTTTACATGGCATTCATCAAAATCTAAACAATAAATTTCCTAACATTATGAATGTGGCGAACATGGTCATTATGTTACGAAATTTCCCAACAATTTCCCCCTTTTTGATGATGCCAAACTTAAACCATACAAAAATGTAAATAGCAAAGATACATACGAGATAGTGTATTCACATAGAATGTATGCGTAGAATCAATCCTTTTATTGATCATAACATTCTTGTTCTTTTACACAACTTGTTTACAAGGTGTATCGAGCAAACATTTGTCTACACAAAAAAATAAAGAATTTATAGCTTTATTGCGTAAGACTT
This sequence comes from Rehmannia glutinosa, assembly GCA_016081115.2. Classification (NCBI taxonomy): domain Eukaryota; kingdom Viridiplantae; phylum Streptophyta; class Magnoliopsida; order Lamiales; family Orobanchaceae; genus Rehmannia; species Rehmannia glutinosa. The sequence goes on along the minus strand of CM071934.1, from coordinate 73,522,439 downwards.
ACATAGTATGTATTTACATAATGAAATACATGAAGGGGTGGACAGACAACACTTCATCTCCTTCATTGTCTCCTTCTTTTTCATCTTGTTCAAGATCTTCTGCTCTTCTTCTCTTTTTCGTCGTCACCGCCTTCTTCTTCTTTTCATATGCCTTCCTGGCAGCTTCATCTCTTCTTAATCTCTCTTGTCTTTCCTCCCATAGCTGAGTTTGTCTCTTGTTTTCTTCTTCTATTATTTTCGCATACTCGAAGTAGCATTACTTTTAGCCACTTGCAAATTTGCTACTTGGTCAAGACCAGCCCAATGAGATCCCTCTTTTCTTGCCTGGATCTACGTATTCAATGTTTTTGGGCGGAGGCCTGGTCTTAAACCTCTTCCTCCACCACGCTTCTTCCTCTACCTGCAGGGCGTGTATTGTCTTGGTCTTCTTCTTCATTCGGTGAGTGACCAGCGGAGTGACCAGCAGAGTGATTGCCGGTAGTCTGCTTTGTCAGCTCTTCTTCACATAATGTGAGACCTTTTCCCGAAGACAAGTCCCAAGCTTGAGCCATAGACATATTTGCAAAGTATCCTTCGATGCGGCGTTTTAAATTCATCAACTGATCGTGGCTCTGTCCCGACATCCGAGATGGCATAAGTGTCTCTGTCTCTTGGAATGCCTCCATGTTGTTTCAAGATGTTCATAACTCGGGCATCCATTCTTCCTTCCACTTCCTCCATCCCTACTTCAATTGTTTTTCTATTTTTAGCCATAGATATAGCAGAGTGTTGGAGTGGCGAGTCACTGGGAGTTTCTTTGCGATAATATCACCAGTGACAATACCTTGTTGGGGGTTTGTGCGATCATCAAGGTCACATCTTTCGATCCTTCCCCCTCAACGGACTTTCCTTTCTTTTTGTTTCAACACTTCCTTCTCACCGACTTTCCCTTCGCACCGCATCCTCTTTTTCACCTTCAGATCTCTTTTGTGCTTTAAGGTATTCCTCTTCCCCCTTTTTGGCATCATCAAAGGAGAGAGGAACGCTGAAAACAGATCGGCAAGCGAAAATCGAGCCTGGCGATAGTGGAGTTCTGTCTCGAGTCTGCAGCGTGGAGTATGCGGCACGAAATTGAGCGAGTAGCGTTGGACTCTCACAAATTAGCTTTATTTCACCATGAGAAGGCTGAATTTTACTGTCCATATTTTCTTCCAGACGCAAGAAGATCACTCTTATTTTGCTCACGCAGCAGACTTTATCTCGGCAAAGTGTGAGCTCCATGCATGTGCTCAATGTGTTCTCTCAATTTTGTTTTTGCATCGCATTCTCGCTCTCCATACAAGCGACTTGTTGAACAATGTCCTCAAGTATCTAACTTGTTCCACACATTGTTTGTTGTTTGTTGCCACCATTCCCCGATCCCGACTGTTATGCCTCTCAAGTCGCCAGAAGGTTGGCATCTCTGTTGTCGATCGCATGTCCATAGAGGCCTGGTACCTCTCCATCCATTCAATTTCAAAAATAATGCCTTGAACACTTCCCGAACTTCGTTGTTTTGTGGAAGCGTGCGAGCTCGTTCTCTCGACTCTTCATGGAGGTCGGGTACCTCTAAGGAGAAAGGAAATGATTCTACAACGGAATCATCACGGCCAACAGGGATTTGTTCAATGATGAGAGGTGCGCGTGAAGTTCCTTTTGGAGTCGAACTGCTGCGGCTTGGGAGCCTACGCAGTGGACTCTTTTTGTGGGTCTGTTGTGAAGTGGACCCGACTTTGCCGAGCCTCACTGTCTCAACGGCTTCATTGGTCTCACTGGTTTCTCCAATTGAGTGGACTGGTCCTCGGACTTATCGAAGCGTCATCGGACGATGATGAGATTTCCATTGGTGGCTCATCATCAAAATTAAAGGTTCGACGAGTAGTCTTGAGATCGACTTGCTCGTGCGGGAACATCCGCATGAGTCTTTTGGATCTCACGGGGGATGATCGAAGCTTCGTCAGCCGATCCCGAAAGGTTACATCGGGATTATCCTGGGAATCATGAAGCGCGCTTATCTCCTTTTCGGATGGGTCAATGATAGCGGAGGTCTACTTGGCTATTTTACCCCGGAAGTCTCAACCTCCCGTGGGCCTTCATTACCTCCTACAGTCTCAATCGCTATGGTGAGGCCTTGGACCTCCCTTTCGACAAAGTGTCACCGTCTTAGGGTCTTCTGGTGGCATCCATTGGAGTCTCAACCCCATGGATTGCACTTTCATCGCCAGTGTTAACTCGGTGTTCCTTCCTGTGCCTCGATTGCATCGGCGGCGTCATTAGCCTTCGGAGCGGTTGGCACCTCAAATTGAGATAGTCTCAACTATCCGAGCTTCGTTGATGGCAACTTGCTGTTCGTTTTGTGCTTGTACTTTCTCCACTTTACTTCCTGGATTCGTTGTGGAGTCATCTGCAGATTCTCCCGACCTTTGCTGCGCAGTGGAGGGAGTTTCCCCTCGGTGGCGCACCACCGAGTGACTTGGAATGGGGTCACTCATCTCCAAACTCCCTTTGTGCTTTACCGAGTGTTCAGGCCGTTGGGGCGGTGGTAAGACACCTTCATTAGGGGTTGGCTCAACTAGGGTCCCCACTAACCCGGTTTCATCGCCAATTACCTTAATTGCTTCTTCCGAGTGAGTGGGAAGTGGTGGCAAAGAACAACGGTGGCGGCGATTTGTTCGAACCACTCCATCATGCTCTTCTCATGAAGAATTCTAGATTCATGCATTGCTCGTTGCATTTGCACCTCTTCTCGTGGCGCAAAGCGAGATGCCGATCCTCATCACTGTCGAGATAAGACATCGAGGAGATGATGTGTGTGTTACGTGGTGCGGTGATAGGCGATCTTTGGCCTTCTCACGTGCCTCAGCCTTTCCTCTCTGTCTTTCCTTCTCCTTGTCCTTGAAGATCCGCAAGATATCTCGTGCGCTTTTTCTTCATCCATGCTTGGACCACGATGGTCACTCCAAGGAAGTTCGGCAGCCTTCCTCTTCTTCTTCTATAAATTCGGGGCGTTGGAACTCGTTCCTTGATCGACTCAATTTCCACTTTCTCCACTCTCATGAGGCGATTTTGGATGTCTCGGGTAAAGTGGGGATAGGATCATCACATCACCGTCACCTCTATCGCCTTCTTTTCTTGTGTCTCGGCGCGGACTAAACTATTTCTTGATTTGCCTCTATTGATCGCCTCTTCAAGACTTAGTTGTTTCATCTATAGTATCTGGAGACTCTACTTCTCCAGCCAGCTCTCCCAGATCTCTGCTCCACCGAGTGGTGACTCGGCCCGCTTCTCAAGCTCGGAGTGCTTGATGATTCTTCTTCGTCTCTAGTTTGTACCGTAGGGGATTTAGGTTCGAGAGACGCTTTCTTCCGAGTCTTGGGCGACGGGGCCGTCTTGGTGTTTTCTTCGAGAAGTCGCCGTCTTGGCTTGTCGATCTCCTCTTTTTTTTGACGATCGGAGAAGGTAGTTGAGAGTCCTTCTCGACCGATGTTAGGGGCAGAGACATGGCTGCAGGGGCGGGTGACTCGCCTCTCAGGCGGCGAAACAGTTTGACTTTCTTTGCTTTGCGAGCAATGATCTTCTTAGCAATGGCAGGGCGACTTTTCTTCTTTGGTGGAGAGGAAACAACAGATTTGTATCTTCAGTGGTCACCGATTCCCCCTCACTCGTGTCGCTCTCTTGGCGTAGGCTCTCTTCTCGCGCGCCGAGAGGTTTTGATCTCAACATCCTCTTGTTTACATGGAACGCCTTCCATGTCTAAGAGGGACTCCTTTCACTTCCATCACCGCCAATCACTGGCCATATCCTAGGGATCCTCCAAATGTACCATCTTCCTTGAAGGATTTGTTCCCTACATTTTGGCATACTGTTGTAAACAAACTCAGCCATTTATTTTCCTTTCTTCAATGATCGCCGCCATCACGATCAATTTTGCTTTTGATGATTGGTCAAAGTCGCAAATTTGATGTCAATACATTTGGCAACTATGTCCAACAACTTGTGATAATCCTCCTCCTTCACCTCTTGTTTGTTGGTAAATTATTTTATCAAGATAGTCGGGCTTGGCTACTTCCTTCCAAGCGGCCAGGTTTACATCAACCGTTGATTTCGATGCTCCTTCCGTCGGTAGTGAGCGTGTTCAGCCAAATCCTTGGCGAGAGATGGTGAGCTTCTTTCCGTGAATGATGACTTTATCCCTTCATCGTGAATCTCGGCATTCACGTAGAATTGTGCGACTTCCTCCACATAGGTCTTGGATATTCCAACGCCGAAACGGTTTCAGCCGGGGCGTTTCCAATTTCTCAAAAATTTTCTTCACTAGGGTGTCGCCGGACCCCTGTTTCACCATGCCGTCGAAATCCACAGAGACCGTGTGGATTTGCTTTCCTAACTTGACAAAATCATAGGTTGGTGCCATTTTTTCAGATTTCACCAAGAAAACTTAGAGATTGATTTGAAGATAGATAGGGTTTTGAGAGAGTTTTTGCCTTTGCTTCGAGAGAAAGAAATGAACAGTTTTGGTAGTGTGTGAGAGAAACGGACGAAAATGGTTTAAGTATGGTTTATGAAAGGACGTGCGGGTGGTTTTTGAAATGTGATCGAAATCAACGGCTTAGATTTTGCACGCCGATTTAGCATTTAATGTCTCGTATTTAATGCGGCAGCATTTATATCCAATCATAAGCTTGGTGTGCAACTTTTGCCTGTACACGCCATAATTATCTTGACGTCATTCTTAAAACATTCCCGCTTAGTAAAACGACTGCGTTTTTGTCACTTTTCTCATAAATGATTCAGCTTTTACCCTCAGCTGGTTTAACTCTTCTTCTCACAGTCTTCTTTGTGACTCAGCTGTCAGCTGACTTGGTGTAGCTGTCTTTCTTATACGGCTGATTCATTCAGCTGATTTTAGAGTTCAGCTCTTTTTCCCTTTCTGTGTTCCAATTTTTTTTTTTTTTTTTTTGATTCTTCTGAGTGTCAGCTCAGCTCAATTAACCCTAACTCATGCTTGAGTTCTTCAAATCTTGATTCACATAAAGGTTTTGTGAAGATGTCAGCCAATTGTTTATCAGTTGAGATATATTCCAAGATGATGTCCTTCTTTTCAACATGATCTCTTATGAAGTGATATCTGACATCGATATGCTTTGTTCTTGAGTGCAACACAGGATTTTGAGTGATTGCAATTGCACTTGTGTTATCACACATAATTGGAATCTCTTTTTCTTCAACTTCATAGTCTCTCAGCTGCTGTCTCATCCATAGGACTTGGGCACAACAAATGCCCAGCCTATGTATTCTCGCTTAGCTTTGTAGAGAGGTGGCTATTGAATTTTGCTTTTTGCTAAACCAGAAATCAACCTTTGTTTCTAGCATTTGACATGTGCCTCGAGGTGCTCCTCTCCCGTCAACTCTGCATCCAAAGATAGTCGAGTCCGAATAGCCGATTAGCTTGAATCCACCTTCCTTTGGATACCATAAGCCAACTTCTTGGCTTCCTTTCAAGTATCTCAATATTCTCTTAGCTCTGTCATATGGCTCTCTTTTGGAGCTGATTGAAATCTTGCACATACACCTACAAAGAAAGGTGATGTCCGGCCTGCTTGCTGTGTGAGATAGAGCAATGATCCAATAAGTGCTCAGATATCTTTGATCTACAGCATGCCATCCGCATCCATGTCCATTTTGACGATGTATTCATTGGTATTTTTACTGAAGATTTCTCCTCCATACCAAATTTCTTCATTAAATCTCTGGTGTATTTTGTTTGACTTATGAACGTTCCATCCTTCATTGTTTCACTTGGAGTCCAAGGAAGAATGTCATCTCTCCCGTCATGCTCATTTCAAATTTACTTTGCATGAGGTTTGAAAATTTTTCACCGCGACTCTTTGTTTGTGGATCCAAAAATGATGTCATCCACATATATTTGAACAAGCAAAGATACTCTTTTTGTCTTGAATTACAAAAGTGTTCTATCTACTTTTCCTTTTGTGAATCCATTCTCGCTTAGAATTGTGACAAGGTATCATACCATGTTCGGGTGCCTGTTTCAATCCATACAGGGGCTTTCTTTAGTTTGTATACCTTATCTCCAAGAGTCTTCTCGCTCAAATCCTGGAGGTTGTTCAACATACACTTCTTCTTCCAATAGACCATTTAGGAATGCACTTTTACATCCATCCGATATACAATGAAATTCTTGTGAGCAAAGATAGGCAAGAAACATCCTTATAGCTTCCAATCTTGCTACATGAGCAAATGTTTCATCAAAATCTATTCCTTCTTCTTGGCAATATCCTTTGGCTACTAGTTTTGCTTTGTTTCTTATCACGTAACCTTCCTCGTTCATCTTATTTCAACACCCATTTTGTGCCAATAACATTTTGATGTGTGGGTCTTTGAACTAATTCTCATACTTTGTTTCTTTCAAACCGATTCACTCTTCTTGCATAGCTTGAGTTCAATGTGTGTCGTCCAATGCTTGTAACACATCTTTGGGCTCTATTTGCGAGATAAAGCATGCGAACATAGCTTCTTGTTGAGTTCGGATCTTGTTTTGATACCTTCTTATATCTCCAATGACAAGTTCTCGTGGATGGTCTCTCCCATCTTACATCAGGTTGGAGTAAGTTAGCCGATTGATCATCTTGCAAATTTGTGTTCTTTGTGATCGGCTCTCTCGTAATCACTTAGCTGCAAATTTTCCAGCTATTTTTGAGATTCACTATCTCATCTTCTTCAATTTATAATTCCAAATTTGACTTGACATATAGGACTCTTCTCTCGTATGGTTGGATGATTTAGCTTATCAGTTGACTCTTCAATGTCTTCTCTATTTACATTTGGCTCATCGAATACCACATGAATGGATTCTTCGCAACCATAGTCCTTTTGTTGAGTACTCTATAGGCTTTGCTTTCAACAGTATCCCAATAAGATACCTTCATCTCGCTTTAGCATCGAAGGCTTTTAGATTGTCTTTGCCATTGTTGTGGATGAATCATTTACATCCAAATATTCTAAAATATGCAACATTTGGTTTTCTTCCACCCAAATCTCATAGGGAGTCTTTGTCACCGTCATTTTATCATACATCCGTTTTTTGAGTGTGGCGGTCGTGTTGATTGCTTCACCCAAAATCTTTTTGGCAACCCCGTCACTAACATGGTCCTTCTTTGCTTCTTTGAGAGTTCTGCTTTCTTCTTTCGCAACTCCATTCTCACGCGGAGTCCTTTACTGAGATAGTTCATGACCAATACCATTTTCAATACAATACGAGTTATTATTCCATTGACAAACTCGGTTCCTCTCTCGATCTTATTTTGATAATGGTTTGGCTCTTCTCATTTTGAATTCTCTTCATCACCGTGGTAGTTTCTGTAGAGAGTTTCTTTCTTCTTACACCCGAATATTGTCCATGTCTATCTTGAGTAGTCATCTACTACCACCAATGTGTATTTCTTTCCACTTATGCTAGCTGGTTCTCTCGCCCAAATAGATCCATATGTAGCAGATGGAATATTCTTGTTGAAGATGGGCATGTCTTTTCCGTGAATGATGATTTGATTTGTTTTCCTTCTTCGACATCGTCACATATACTCTCCTTTCGTATAATCGAGTCCGGAAGTCCTTCCACAAGATTACTTCCTGCAAGCTTGTTAATCGCTTTTGAAATTCAGGTGACTCACTTTTTGTGCCACATGACCAACTTGATTCAATTGTGCTTTTTGCTAGAGACAGTCTTTGGGTGTAGCGGTTGACCAATCTACTATATACATGTTCTTTTGTCGCATCCTTGCAACACAACTTCATTAGATTCAGTGTCCTTGATTTGGCATATACCCATGTTAAATCCAACATTATAGCCCTTGTCACAGAGTTGACTGATGCTTAACAAGTTGAAGTTGAGTCCTTCAACATATGCAACATCTGTGATTTCTAATCCGTTCCTCTTGATGGATCCAATGCCTCTTATTTCACTGGAGCTTCATTTCCTCCAAATATGACTTTTGCTCCTTTAACTTCCTTGAATTTTGACAGATTTTTCTTGTTTCCTGTCATATGTCTGGAACAGCCACTGTCCATGTACCAGGTTCCTTGGCACTCACTGTTCCTTGAACCTGCAATCAAGGAAATTAAGTTTTAGGTACCCATATTTGTCTGGGTCCTGAGGGGTTAGAATTGTAAGATGATCCAACCAACTTATAGCCAAATGATTTGACTCTAAGGGGTTGCCATCTATCAGTGCCATAATCATAATTAATCTTGGCAAATTGCTTGGGGATTTTAGGTTCATACAGCTGTCTCTTTTGTCTGTATGCCTGTGTATATGTTTTAGCAATCGCCTTCTTTGGGTAATTGTGGTGTCTCTGAGTGTAGTGCCTAGGTGCATATTTGTGCTGATGAAAGCTCTTATACTTTTGGAATGGCCTTTGCTGAGTTCTAGGCCTTTGCCATTTGGGCTTATATTCCATAAGTCTATGCTGATAGTTCACATCATTCCAATCACTTGGCTTGGATATTTTCTACCATTCCCATCATATGTATTTCTTTTATAGATTTTCTCAAGTTTTTGGTAGCTCTCGCTTCTTCTTTACAGAGTATTTTGTTTGGAGTTTGCCGAGGAACTCGATCAATCTCTTCTCACGGTCCTTTCAAAGACACTCAATCAGTTGTTTTCCTTTTCCTTTATAACCAAGGCCAGTTTGCTTGTAATTGTGCTTTGGAATGAATGTGTGTGTAACATTTAGAGTTTTGGATTTTTGGACTCTTCATTGCTTGAAGATCCTTTTTCCAAAATCACTTTTGGAGTTTGACATAGCACAGAGGAATTAAATCCTAAGCCTGTCTTGTCTCCACATTCTCTTTGACTCATAATAAGATCATCCAATGATTTAGATGCCTTAGTGAATGATGCAATCACATTTTTGAGGTCATTCTCCCTCTTTTCTATGGCAACTATTTCATAATTAGCTTAACATTTTCAAATTTTTAAACTTTCATTCTCATCACCGTGAGTTTTGGCTTTTGAGTAGACTGTTTTCCTCATTTAGTAGTGTGTGTGAGGATTTAATGTGTTCAAAATCTTTCATCATTTTGCCTAATGAATCATAAAGATCGAGGTGGGTGATGAAGTGTGTGTGTCACATGCTATCACTAGAATCCGAGTTTGATGAGTTAGAGTGTACCTCATCTTCTTTGTCGGGTTGATCTTGTTCCTTGGCCATTAAACAGATCGGGGCTTCTTCTTCGAGTCACTTGAGTAGTCGGCTTCATCTGCTTTCTCGAATCACTGTCTCTCTTGACTTGGTGTTTCAATGATCTCTGAGCCAACATTGCCTTTTTCTTTTCTTGTCTTCTTTCTCGAAGACCTTTCTTTTCTTCATTCATGTATTTGTTGACTACAGGATATGGGCAGTCAATGGCATAGTGATCTCGGTTGTCTGATTCCAAAGATAGATATTCAACCTTTTGATCAGCTCTTTCCATTCTTGGATTGTCACCCTTTGATATTCACTTTTTGATGATCTGTTCTCTTGGTTGGCCTATCTTCCTTGACTTGGAGGAGCCGAGTGTCTTCTAGAAGATTCGCCCTTGCCTCTCTTGTAGTTCTTATTGAAGAACTTGTTGAACCTTTTAATCATCAGGGCTATTTCTTCCGGATCAATGACTTTTTGACCTCGACTCTCTTTCCATCCTTAACAATTAGAGCAAATTGTTTTGGGTACAAATGCCTCTTCCGATCTTTTCTTCTCACTCAAATTCGTAGGCTTTGAGATCCGAGAATAGTTCATGGTTGGAGGTCTTCGATAGGTCCATGGAATGTCTTAGTGCCATGACCTTCATTTCCCATTCATTGGGAGACTTTAAGATCTTCATACACATTTCTTCTGTGTATATTCCTTTCCGAGTGTAGATAGCTCGTTGGTGATTTCGTGAACCGAGCATCCAGTTGATCCAGGTTTTCTCCGAGATCATTTTGAAGTTCTCAAATTTCTGTACGGCCACCGATAATTTGTTTTCTTTGATTTGCTCTGAGCCTTCACAAATCAATGTTAGCTTGTCCCGATTTCTTTAGCCGTTTTGCATGATTTGACTTTATTGAACATGGCTTTGTCCAATGTTTTGTAAAGGATGTCCTTGGCTACATTGTCCAGGTTGTATCTTTTTTGTCATCATTTGTCCATTCGATTCTAGGTTTTTCAACCATAGTCTGTCTAGGGACAACATCCTCTTCTCCTTCAAGTGCAGCTCTTCTTACAAATGTTCACCTTTAAGATTTGCAATGGCCCATCCTCTATCACTATCCACATCTCATCATGTAATCTTTGATAGATGAGCCTGCATACGAATTTTCCAATCATCAAATTCTTCAATTGTGAACATGGGGATGCGTGTCAAATTTGCTTCCATGATAATAATTTTTAATGATAAAAAGAGTTTTGAAAGTTTAAGTACTAAAGCGACTTTGAAAAGTTTGGAGATCTAGTTCAAGAAATAGTGCGGAAGGCTCAATGAACCAACCGCTCCGATACCACTTGTAGGTCCCAAGGGGTGTAAGTGTAAGGTTTAGAAGGGGGTTGAATAAACCTTACCAAATTTTTGATTTAGTCCTTTTAAAAGTTGATTTGATACTACACACCGTGTCCTTGGTGGATGACCAATTTAGTTAATCAAGAGAGTTAGTCTCTCAAATGACTCAATCGAGTTGTTGATGGAATAACTCACCGTTAAGTCTAAATTAACTCAATCGTGGTTTGTTTTCAGTGGAAGACTTAACACCCTTAAGTTTGGTTAAGAGATTTAGAGCTTGATTTAGTACTTAGAGATTATCTAATGGATAGCAAATATGTCAAAGAATTAAACAAATATGAAGCAAGAATTAAAGTCTGAAATGTAAATGACACAATAAGATTTTTATAGAGGTTCGAAGATGGGGTAATTCTTCTACTCCTCTCTTCTCCAACTCCCGGAGGAATCCACTAGGTATTGATAAGTATACAAAGTGGTAATGCCCGCATACAAGTCTTGATCACACAAACGGTGACTTGATCCTTTGGGACTCGATGCGAGACGCCTTGATCACTCGGTTGGCTTCTCGTGCGACTCGGCTTCTTCACAGGGCAGTGCCCTTGCTACTACCCACTTGCTCAAGCTCTTTAGATTTGATCACGAAGCCCTCCAAAAGCTAAAGACTTGGTTCGACCTTGAACCTTCCTACAATCCTTCGTGGAATGTAGACCCCTTGATTCTTCAGTAATTTCCTCTTCAACTGATTGAAGTTATCTTTCCATCACAGGTGAGTGTTGGATTGATGTTCTTCGTAGTGTAGGCTTGAGGATTTAGCGTTTAATAACTTGAGAATGTTTTAGGTTACAGTTCTAATAATTGCTTGAATGTTTTTGGTTCTGGTCACCTGCTCTCAGAGTCATTCCTCAGCCTTTTATAGTGATCTTTCAAAAATCTGCCCGTTGAAGAGATAGGCTTATTTTTAAAGTCATTTGTGGTCGTTGGCTTGTCTTGTTACAATCTTGGAATTGCCACTTCCTCGTATGAATTGTTCTCCAACTTTTCGAGTTCGACACGGTGTAGTGCTTCCCATCGGTTAATTCCTTTTGCACGCTTCTCGAGCACTTCGAGAAAGGTAGTATGGAGATATTACTTGTTTAGGTAATTCTCTTGATTTTCGTGCAACGGATCTTTTTCTTTATCTCGACTTGACCGCATTTCCTTGCTTTCCCAAGTGACTTAGAGTCGACTTCCATTCATTGGATGACTCTTCTCTCATCACTTCAACTTGAGACTTAGCTTTTCTTGAGTTGACTTGATGATACTCCACTCACCGCATCTCGATTGCTCCTTCAAGAGTTCCCGTCTTCTCTTCTTTGCCATACTCGGTTGTCTCAGAGTCTTCCTTCTAGTCTCCATTGTTTTCTTGCATGTTTGGGCATAGTGACTTAACTCACTTGACCACCCTATATTTATTACAAAGCGGTTTTACGACAATAATTGGGGTGCCAACTTCCTATTCTAAGTTTTACATGGCATTCATCAAAATCTAAACAATAAATTTCCCAACAAAGTAGATGATCTTGGTTTCACATTTGGTAAATCTCCAAAGAGTCGGATTTAAATCGATTCTTTTATATTCTACGGGTAAAATAAGTATTTTGCATTGAAGATCCTGCATGTTCTGTTGTACTTAGTACTCCTAGTATGGAGTACTTTGAGTTCGGTAATGGTGAAGATATGGAAGAAATTGCAATCCACCACCAAACATTCACGAGAGGGTTGCCATCATTGGATGTTGATGAAACAGATGACAACTAAGCGCCATACATTCATGAGGATTGTGATGGAATTTGGGTTGAAAATGCATCGTCTTAGTTTGGGAGGCTACTTGAACTTTTGTTAACTTTTGAGGCTACTTGAACTTCTATATTGCTTGAGTACATCTATGTTGAACTTTTGTTAAAACGCATGCTTAGATCATCCTTGCCGTCCTTTTTGGGCTATTAAACTTACAAAATAATTAATGTATTACTTGTTGAAATTAACTTCACACACTTATATAAAGAAAGCAATAGAAGCTCTCTTAACTCGCTTTAATGCTCATGGAGCCAACTTAATGGTAGACTATTTTAGACAGAACATTATAGCAATATATTAGACTATATTCTGTTTTGTGATGATTCGATGTAGATTTTTTGTGTGTAATGCTGTTATTATGTTTCTCTTCATTTGTTCCATATGTAGATTTGTGAATTCTATGACTTCCCATAGAAAGAATAAGCCCTAGGATGATGAGGAAATATACAAAAAAATAAGAAAAAAAAAATGTTGAGAGGGGCAAAGTAAAAACTGAATATGAGGATGTGGGTGAGGTATAACAAATTGATTCTTCGGTACCCAATCAACAAAAATGTCTCGAGGTCCTACGCATTTAGATAGGATGCATGTTGAAAGGGCTAAGAGCATTAAAATGGAAATATTTTTCAAGGAACTTGGATCCGCCGATAGGAAAAAATGTTGCGCAAATGCAAAGTTATATTGGAGTTCGCTCGAGAAAAGTGAATATCACTTACATGACATGGAAACAGTGCCTAATGATATCAAACAATTCATATGGGGATCTGTTAATGTAAGTAAAATAATTATATTTTGAAAATATGTAATGATATGTTATTTTTAATAATGATTCCTATTTTTATTATTTTTAGTTGGCATACAACGTTGACCCACTACGGAGGAAAGAATGTTTGAGGTCTGCAAATAACAAGTGGCGTCAATTTAAAGCCCACGTCACTCAAGATTTTGTTTTTGAGCAGATCGGATGACTCGTAAGAGGTGAACAAACCGCCTATGATATTCTCATCAATCGATTGGAGCACATTTGTGATAAGTCGCATGTCCGATGACTTCAAGGTAAGAATGGCAATTTTTTTATAAGTAGAAAAATTTTCTAGCCTTTGTTTTAGACTTTTCTCGTTTTTTTTCTCGATCGATTGAATTTTTAACTATCTCCTCGCTTTTAGATTCCACTCATTTAAGCAAAATCAAAGAAGAAAAATAGTATTGCATTAATTAACTTTAATTTTGTTTTATAGAAACCGAGTTAACAACAAAAAGAGAAAAGACAGAAAGTCAAATAGCCCCATCGACCTTCTCGTAAAGGATATGCACGTTTCAAGACATTGTAAGTTGATGATAATTGATTGTAAATTATTTTCATCAACAACTTAAATTATTTGAAATGTAAACTGATGATAATTATTGATTGTCGCATGATAAATTAGGTGATGATGATGAAGTCAATAGAGCTATTCTTTAAAAGGGAGTAGGAGTAGGTTACCAAGGGGAATATGCTGGAGAATATGTAAAAAGAGTAGCGAAAATCATTGTGAGCGAATCATTCTCAAATTTTAATATAATCTCCTGATTTAGAAGCCTTATATTTTGACTCATTGCTATTTCTACCCCAACATCATAAAATATTCTCATTCTTAAAGATGAGTATTATAACATCATACTCTTAAAGATCAAGATTATGATCATTGTTAAATTTTTTTTGAGGAATTGATGAGCTTAATCCAATCGTGCGTGTAAGTTTTGTTTATTTATCAAAGATAAGATTGAGGCCAATAGAAGTAACATACACATAAAGACAATAATAATACACTCTTATGAACTTTGTTTCAACTATCCTTTAAGCATACTCACGATGGGTTCTTGCATTTGCCTTTATAACCCAAGCCAACATGTATGTGATTGTGATTGTAAGTAGGTGCAACATAAGGTGCTTTTGGCTTTTGGATTCCCCTATTACTTGAGGATCATTTCTCCAAAACTACTCTTGGAGTTTAAGAATTGACAAAGGAATTGATTCTGAGCATGTCTTATCTCCTATTTCCTTTTGAATCATCAATAATTCACCCAAAGGTTTGCATGATTTCTTGAGTGATACAATCACGCTTTCAAATCTTTTTCCCTCTTTTTCCTTTTCAAATGAAGTCTGCATTGACCTTAGCTATCTCAAAGATTCACTCTTTGTTCTCATCATTTTTGTGACTAAGAGTATTCACTCTTTGGTCATTGTAAGTTTTGGCTTTTGAGCTGGGCTTTTTTCTCATTTAAAAGCGAGTGTGAGGATTTTACGTGCTCAAAGTCTTTCATCATTTTGTCTAATGAATCATAAAGATTTGTGGGTGATGAAGTGTTTGTGTCACTATCACTATCACTATCATCAGAACTAAAGCTAGATGGATTAGAATTTTCCTCATCTTCTTGTTTTTTTTACCATGAGGCAAATCATTGCTTCCTCTTTTGTGTCTGAGGAGTAGTTTGCCTCGATGTTGTCCGACTAAGCTATCGCCTGTCTCCTTGCACTTGGTTGTATCAGGTTCAGTAGCCACCATGGCTTTCTTTCTTTATTGTCTTCTTTCTCTGAAGACCTTTCTTTCTTCCTCATTTGTGTACTTATTGACTGGTGGATATGGATAGTCAACAACAAAATGTCCTTACTATCTGCAGTTCCAACACAGGTTCTCAGCTTCTTGTCATCAGCTCTCTGGTTGTCAGCTCTATTGGGCGGTCTATGTTTCTTGTTGTTGGAATTAGCTGATTGTCTTCTGTAGGTTTCACTCTTGTTTCTCTTGTAGTTATTGTTAAAGAACTTGTTGAATATCTTAACCGGCCAGGTCTCCTCTTGGTCAATGGTGTCCTTGGACTCGGCTTTTATTAGATCTCCACCAATAAAGTAGTTGTCTTGGGTACAACTATCTCTTCTTGCTCTTTCCTTCTTAGCTCAAATTCATAAGCTTCCAAATCTGAGAATAGCTCATGGTTGGAGGTTCTTGTTAAATCTATAGAATGTCTCAAGCTATCACCTTCATTTCCCACTCAACTCGGGAGCGACCTAAGGATTTTCATACACATCACCTTCTGTGTGCATTCCTTACCCAGAGTAGAAAGCTCATTTATTGTCTTTGTAAATCTGGCATCCAGTTGATCCAGAGTTTCACGTGCAAGCATTTTAAAATTTTCAAACAACAACTTTGATTTTATTTTCTTTAATTTGCTCTGATCCTTCACAAATTAAAGTTAGCTTCTCCCATATCTCATGAGTAGTCTTGCAAGATTTCACTTTGTTGAAAATTGCTTTGTCCAGGTTTTTGTAGAAAATGTCCTTAGCAAAATTGTCCAAGTTGTATCTTTTCTTGTTCTCCATTCGTATATTGGCTTTTCGACCATAATAGGTCTTTGTGCAGCAGGTATAGCAGCAACCTCTCTTTCAGCCACGGGTGCAGCAACAGGATCAGTAGCTCTTACAGTTGTATTGACCTTCATTATTTGTATAGGTCCATCCTCAATGACAAACCACATTTCATCGTCTAGTGCTGAAAGTTGTGCCTGCATGCAAATCTTCTAGTCATCAAATTCCTCAACAGTGAACATAGGAATGCGAGTTAGATTTGCTTCCATGATAATAACTTTTAAAATAAAATTTTAAAAAATAGCAAGTATTTTATCTTTGAAAAAGAATGAGATCTAGTTCAGTAACTAGTGCGAAAGGTTCTTTGAACCAACAGCTCTGATACCACTTGTAGGTCCCAATGGGTGTTAGTGTTAAGTCTAGAGGGAGGGTTTGAATAGACTTAACCAATTTTGTTTATTTTTTGTCCTTTAAATCTGAGTTTTAATCACAAGTCAGCTTAGTCCTTGAGGGACAACTTAGTTCAACTTCAATAATAGAGTTAGCCACTCAACAGACTCAAGAGAGCTGTTGATAGAATAACTCAGCTGAGTGAAGTGACCTTTTTATAAATATAGCTAACTTGGTTTTCAGGGGAAGTCTTACACCCTTAATTTGAAATGTGTTTTACATCACTTGTTTTAGGTTAAGTTATTATCAGTTGACTTAGCAAATTTATCAATCAGCAGATATAATATGCAAGAAATAAAGTATGCTGAAAGTAAATGACACTGAGAAATTTATAGTGGTTCGAGGATGGGGTAATTTCTCTACTCCACTCTTCTCCAATTCCTGGATGTAATCCACTAAAGTAACAACTTCTACAATCTGGATACAATAGTTCGAGCAAGCCTTGATCACACAACTGGCTTCACTTCTAGGACTCAACTTTTCACTAGATGGTTGTCCAGCTACTTCAGCTCCTTCAGATTCTTGGATTTAATCACGAAGCCCTCCAACGAATCCAAATCCTAGTTCAACAAGAACCTTACCGCACTTCCTTCAACCTTGAATGTGCAGACCCCTTTGTCTTTCAACTAGTTTCCTCTTCAAAAGCTTTGAAGCTTTTTTCCCCTTCAATAAAAGTGTTGGTTAGATAATCTTCGAGTTTTAGGCTTGAGGATATAATGTATTGCTTGAGAGTATTTTGCTCTTTGCATGAATTTTTACAGGTATATGTCTATTGCTTCGTACTCTCTCTCATAAGCTTTTCCAGCCTTTTATAGTGACAATTCAAAAATGTATCTCATTGAAGAGATAGATGCATTTTCATAATCCACTTCATTGTCACACGGCTTGTCTTGTTATGCAGCAAGTGATGTTGACCCAACCTTGTATTAATGCGCTACAGGTTTGCCTGAACCTCTGCAGGTGTGCAAGAACATCCCATTGGTTCTCAGCCTTTTGAATTCTTTAAGTAAAACAACTTTAAGGTTGCAGTCTGTCTTCTTTCCTCTTTCAGTAAAGATTTGACTTTACTTATCAACCCACATCTTCAACTTTCTTGAGTCATTTGGGCTGCTGAACCCCTTTAATGGTCTTCTCCACTTATCTGGGAGTGACTTAGCTGTCAGTCCGCTGACTAAGATAGTTTGTTGGTACACGACTGATCCTTCACTTTGATACTCAACTGTCACACATTTGAATCTTCACTTCGATCTCTGCAATCTTCAAATTGGCTACTTTGACTCAGCTTCATAGATCATATCTATTACAGAGTTTAATTTAAGATAGAAATGGGGTAGCAACTTCCTAATCTAAGTTTTACATAGTATCATCAAAATCTAAACAATAAATTTCCCAACATAGAATTTACATACAAAAATGAGATATGCCAACTTCCTAATTTTTCTATGCATCATCAAAATTCATACAATAAATTTCCTAACAATTTCCATCTTTTTCCCTATCTTCTATGTTGTCTTCTTCTTTGATCTTCTTCAAACTTTCTTTTCATTTCTTATTCTTCTTTCCTTCTTAATTCCAATTTTTTCCTTTCAAATATCTTGACATTTCATTAGTTCTTCACTCATTTTCTCTCCTGTGAGCTTTCCAAAGACCAAGCCAATATGGCGAATCTCTTTTCAAGGTATTATAGGACGCAACTCTACCTCCCCTAAAGGATGAGTCTCTTCCTCTGCCTCTCCCTCTTTCAGAGTTTCTTCCTCTTTCAGCACTTCTCCCTCCACTCTTCCTCCAACATGGTTGCCACATCTTGGAACTTGGTTGTTGGGTGTCTGATATCTCCTTGAAGTCTATTAACTTTTAGTTTTTCTCACTGTGATTTGGCTGCTTCCTAGTCTGCTCAATATATTCAAAACCATTCTCCCAGTTTAAGTTTCATGCATCAAAAATCTCCATCCCCGATAATATCCCTTGGATAATAAAGTATCAAACTCTTCATTTGGATGATCCTGGGAAGTGAACTTGCTAGTAGTCCACCATATTGTTGTCTCAGTTGTTCAATTCTATTTTCTTGTTTCTATCAAGCTTTGCAATCTCTTCTTTCGATTTCTGTAAAGAAATTTCTTCGTTAGACTTTTGCAGCACAAGTTCAGCTATTTCATCAGCTGATACAAAAGATGGGATTTGAGATAGAACTAACGAGCCTGTGCCTTTGCCTTTTTTAGATGTTGTAGGGGCACTCCTCTTCCTTCTCCTTTTTTGGCATCATCACGGGAGGATGGCTGAATATTCTCCAAAATAAAATTCAATTTCATTTGAATCATAGAATCGGCAGCTGTGTGACTGGAGTTGAAATTTGCCAGTTGTTTCCGCATAAAGAGAATTGCTCTTTGACCATTGCTTACATATGTTGAAATTTTTTTTCCATTTTTGTCTAAAGCAGCTCCATGTCACTTAGATGACTTGTTTCCATCCAATTCATATGATCTCGCTGGAATCTCTAAAATTATAACTAATCTGCTCCCCATATTAGCAATTTGTTATACAACTGATGGGAGTTTCTCGCTTGCTCTCTTCAAAGAGCCTTTGTCTGAGAGGTCCACTATATGATTCTAAGAAGTGTGCCACGAATGTCACCTGTTATAGTTGCATTATGATTGTCGATTCGTCTTCACAAATCTATGAAGTCTCGTTCCAACTCTGCCATTTCTCCAAATATAAAACCAAAAGCTCTATGAAATTTTGTAGCCGATTAAAAATTATCTTCTAAAACAAATTTGAATTCTTGCTTATATTGAATGATCCTTAATTCTTCCGAATATTGATGTCTTCATCTTCTACATATACGTGGGACCCATCTTCATTCTCGGACTCTTTCAAGGGGATTTATTCTCCAATTCAAAATTTAACATGCCCAAAGTGTCAATAGAGTTGAGGAAGGTCCATTCCACCTTCGGAGTTCCTTACCTCTTCCCCCTGACAAACAACTCTTTGTGCCTTAGTTGGGGTAACTTAATCATTAGGTGCAACTATGTTAGCCTGCCGAGCTGATTGTGCCTCAGCTATGTAAACAGCTTCACTGGCAGCAGTGTTTACCTTGTTTTGAGTAATCGGTGCATTAGATGTCTCAACAACCTTATGTGCCGGTGATCTAGCAGGTTGAGGAGGAGGGTCAAGCAAAACAAAACACATTCTTGCTGAATTCAAACCTCCCACTAGATCATCTTTCTCTTGATCATATTTAGCTGATTCATTGTATGCTTACCCTTAGGATTTGATGTATGCTTACTGCTACATCAAAGTTGTGGCAGCCTAACTTGCCAAGGATCCATATGGATTATTGCAAAGCCCCTCATGTCCATCCACCACTTAGTGTGGGACTCCTGCCTTTGCCATTGTGAATCGTGAATCGTAGGGGTGTCCTACGGGAATCAACCTTAGGTTGCATAGTTAAAAATAGATTTTAAAGCATTAGATATGTACTGCCCCTACAAACATGGTGCATCTTTTTTTCTGGGGACAGTCATCCAATATAGTAAGCACTTTCGTCAAACACATCTCATGGAGCTGAGTTTTTTGATTCTGAGTCCGCTGCCTCTGATTCTTTCCTTTCTGATCCAGCCAAATTCAATGGATTTTCATGCTCTGTCTCAGCTAGAACATCTATTTGCATTGGCTCATCATAAGGCTCAACAGACTCTGATCCGGTATTCTGATCCACCACTAGCACAACCAAATAAACCACTGCTACTACAGCTTCAATGCCATTTCCCGGGTTTTCAAGGTCTTTCGTGAGAGTGGGAGTGAGATGGTGAAGAGAGAGTTGTTGTATCTCTTATCACTCCTTCAATAATTAAGGTCTTCCCCAGCCCCAAACTCACAGTGCTCTCTACATCACCATCATCTTCACCTTTTTCATCATTGTTGCACACATTAGGAATGACTGCAGCTGTGAAGGGACACTGATGGATCTCAGCGCTACTCTTTCCATTTTCAAGTGCCTCGTCCCTTTCTTCTTGTTTGTTTTCAAATGCACATGGGATGAGTCAGCCTCATCCAAGGCATGTGTTATAGAAGCATTATTGAAGAAGTCCAGAAGCCATTCTTTTTCGTTGTTAGGAAATTTATTTGTTAGATTTTGATGATCCCACGTAAAACTTAAATTAGGAAGTTGGCACCCCATTTTATTTGTAATTATGCATTGTAATAGATATGACTGGATGAGCTGAGTTAAGTCAGCTATGTCAAAGATTACAAGAAGTCAACTGCGGACTGGAATGAAGACTCTACTGTGTGTCAGCTGAGTATGGCCTAGAAGGAAGTTAAGGACTCGACTGAAAGAGAGTCAGCTGAGGAACAACTGTGAGAAGTGTCAGTCAAGTCAACTCAAGAGCCAATGATATCAGTTGAAGTGATAGTTGAGTCAATCCCATGATTGGAGCGGACTCAAGTCACCTGGGTAAAGGCAGCGGTCAAGTGAAGACAACTGACTTAGATCCGTTGGAATAAAGTCAAGAATATTACTCGATATAGTAAAATGTCAAGCTGCCAGCTCTTAAAGTGTTTGGCCCAGAATTGTGCAAAAGGAAGGAACCAATGGGAAACACTACACCTTGTGTCAGACCCTGAAAACCTGAAATGCCATTTAATACGAGAAAATGTCAACATCACAATGGCTGCAGACCAACACAAGACAAGCCAACGAACACAAATTGACATTTGAAACTAGCCTATCTCTTTAACGGATAAATTTCAAATGTGCACTATAAAAGGCTGAGGAAACTATTGAGAAAAGGTTACCTGAACCATGAACGAACAAGCAATATTCAAGCAAGTAATCTACAATATTCTCATAGAAATTCAAGCAATTCCTCAAGCCTTCAACTCCAAAAAACTCGATCCAACACAAGCTGTGAAGGAGAGAAAACTTCAACTAGTTGAAGAGAAAACTTTTGAAGAAACAAAAGGGTTCTACTTTCCAAGTTGAAGGATTGTAGAAAGGTTCAAGGTCGAACTAAGTATCAAGTTTGTTGGAGGGTTTCATGATCAAATCCAAGAACTTGAGAAGTAAGTTGAAGTAGCAAGGCAGTTGCCCTGTGAAGAAGCTGAGTCGCAAGAGAAGCGAGCCGTGTGATCAAGGCTGTCTCCGATAACCGCTTTGTAAACTAATATGTTACTTAGTGAATTCCTACATATTTACTTTATATATGTTGTTAGTTTATATTTGCTATACACCTGATAATTAACCAAGTGCTAAAATCAAGTATTTAAAACAAGCTTAAATCAAATCTAAGGGTGTTAAGTCTTCCGCTGTTAAAAACCAAATCAACCAAGTTAAGTATTTGGCTTAAGCAGTCGAGTTATACTATCAACAGCTCTATCGAGTCTGTTGGGTGGGTAACTTAGCTGAATAGCCAACTTAGTTGTCCCCCAAGGACACAACTGATTTGAGTCAACTCTGTTGAACTATTTAAAAGGACTAAAATCGAAAATATGGTAAGGTTTATTCAACCCACCCCCCTTCAAAACCTTACACCACACCTCTTGGGACCTACAAGTGGTATCAAAGCGGTTGGTTCATTGAGCCTTTCGCACTAGTTACTTAACTAGATCTCTATCTTTTCAAAAGGTTTTTAAACACTGGTGTTTTTAAAATCTTTCATTTTTCAAGTAAAGTTATTATCATGGAAGCATATGTAACTCGCATTCCTATGTTTACAGTAGAGAAATTTGATGACTGGAAAATTCGTATGTAGCCTCATCTATCTGCATTACATGATGAAATGTGGCTTGTGACAGAGGGTGGGCAACAACAAATACTCAAAGTAATTAATACAGCTGTAAGAAGAGCAGCTGCAGCTGAAGGAGAAAAAGTTATTGTTGAAGCAAGACCAGCCATGGTTCAAAAACCAATGACTGAATGGACAAATGATGATAGAAAGAGATATAACATGGACAATGTGGCCAGGGATATTCTCTACAAAACGTTGGACAAAGCCATGATCAAAAAAGTCAAGTCATGCAAATCCGCAAAAGATATTTGGGATAAGCTGACCTTATTTGTGAAGGATCAGAACAAAGTAAGGAGAATAAATTATATGTTGTTGTTCAAAAATTTGAAATTTTTAAAATGCTTGCAGGTGAAACTCTGGATCAGCTGGATGCTATATTTACAGAGATTACGAATAAGCTTTCAGCTCTTGGGAAAGAATAAACATAAAGAAATGTGTATTATTATTTTAAGAGCCCTCCCAACTGAATGGGAAATGAAGGTCATGGCCCTAAGACACTCAATGGACCTCTCAAGAACATCCAACCATGAGCTATTCTCAGACCTCAAAGCTTATGAGTTTGAGCTAAGAAGAAAGAGCAGGGGAAACAACTGTGCCCAAGACAGCTACATTATTGGCCGGTGATGGGAAAAGAGCTGAGCCAAAGGAAGTCATTGACCAGGAGGAGATTTCTCTAATGGTTAAAAGATTCAACAAGTTCTTCAATAAGGACTATAAAAGGAATAAGGGTGAAACCTCCAGAAGACATTCAGCACCCTCCAAAGCAGGAGAAGACATGCCACCCAAGAGAGCTAAGCATCAAAAAGCTGATTATCGGAGAGCTCATAATCAAAGAACAGACAGAGTGATCAAAGAGCTAAGAACCTGTGTTGGAATTGCACAAAACCAGTACATTTTGCAGTTGACTGTTCCTATCCACCATTCAACAAGTATAGGAATGAAGAAGAAAGAAAGGTCTTTAGGGAAAGAAAATAAGAAAAGAAGAAATCCATGATGGGCCGATGAGATCGTTGAGCCCCAAGAGCAAAGAGGTAGCAGACTCAGATAGTAGTGAAACAGACTACTCAATTGATTCTGAGAAAGAGGCTATGATATGTCTCATGGCCAAAGAACAAGATCAAGAAGATGAGGTACACTCTAACTCATCTCATTCTGATTCAAGTGATAGTGACTGTGATACACACACTTCATCACCCACAGATCTTTATGATTCATTAGGCAAAATGATGAATGATTTTGAACACATAAAGTCCTCACACACAATCTTAAATCAGGAAAACAACCAGCTTAAAAGCCAAAACTCACAGCTTACAAAAGAGTTGAGTACTCTAAGTCATATAGCTGATAAGAATACTAAGCTGAAGGCTAAATATGCCAAGACCATAGCAGAGTTAGTAGCTACAAAAAAGGGGGAAAAAGATCTTAAAAATGTGATTGCCTCATTTACAAAAGCATCCAAATTATTGGATGAACTTAATATGAGTCAAAAAGAATGTGGAGAGAAGACAGGCATAGAATTTAATTCCTTTGTGCATAGTCAAACTCCAAGAGTGATTTTGGAAAAGGGATCTTCAAGTAATAAAGCATTCCAAAAACCTAAAACACCAAATGATGCACCCACATGCACTCCAAATCACAATCACAATCATACTGGCCTTGGTTATAAAGGTAAAGGAAAGAAGCCAGTTGAGTATCTTTGAAAGAACGCCGAGAAGAAATTCAACAATGTTCCTCAGCAAATTCCAAATAGAAACTACTCTTTGAAAAGCAAACAGAGCTACCAAAAACCCCAGAAATTTCATCAGAGAAATACAAATGATGGGAATGGTAGAAACAATCCAAACTATGTTGATTGGAATATTGTGAAACATCAGCAAAGACCTATGGAATATAAGCCAAAAATGGCAAAGACATAATCCTCAACAAATGTCATTCCAAAGGTAAAAGAGCTTTTATCAGCACACTTATGCACCCAAGCACTACACTCAGAAATACCACAACTACCCAAAGAAAGCAACTGCTAAAACACAAACATAAGCATACAG
Source organism: Rehmannia glutinosa (assembly GCA_016081115.2). Classification (NCBI taxonomy): domain Eukaryota; kingdom Viridiplantae; phylum Streptophyta; class Magnoliopsida; order Lamiales; family Orobanchaceae; genus Rehmannia; species Rehmannia glutinosa. The sequence continues at coordinate 73,498,428 of CM071934.1, read as the reverse complement.
ATAAAAGAGACAGATGTATGATCCTAAAACCCCCTAAGCAATTTGCTAATGTGCATTATGATTATGGCACTGATAGATGGCAACCTCTTAGAGTCAGACCATTTGGCTATAGGTTGGTTGGAACATCTTATAGCACTAACCCCCCAGGACCCAGACAAGTATGGGTACCTAAAAACTGATTTTCTTGATTGCAGGTTCAAGGAACAGCTAAGTGCCAAGGAACCTGGTACAAGGATAGTGGTTATTCCAAACATATGCCAAGGTGCTAAAGTTATATTTGGAGTAATTGAAGCTCGATGGGAGATAAAGGCACAGGATCCATCAAGAAAAATGAATTCAAAATCACAGATGTTACTTATGTTGAAGGCCTCAACTTCAACCTATTAAGTATAAGCCAACTCTGTGACAACGGCTACAATGTAGGTTTCAACATGTGAATTTGCCAAATCTAAGATGTTAATTCAAATGAAATAGTGCTGCAAGGTTCAAAGCAAAAGAATATGTATGTGGTAGATTGGTTTACTGCTACACCAAACACATGTCTGCTAGCAAAGAGCACAACCGAATCAAGTTGGTTGTGGCACAAGAAGCTTAGTCATATGAACTTCAAGACAATCAACAAACTTGCAAGAAGTCATCTTGTAGAAGGATTTTCAGACTAAGTGTACAAGAAATAAAGTGTATGTGATGCATGCCAGATGAGAAAACAAATTAAAACTTCATTTAAGGATATGCCAAGTCCTTGTTCAACAAGGATATTACATATGTTGCATATGGATTTAATTGGTCCAGTTGAGCGGATGGCATCGGAGGGAACAAATACACCCTAGTAGTGGTGGATGATTATTCAAGATATACATGAACAATTTTCATGTGTAACAAGAAGGAAACTTTGCGAAGTTACCTCAATCGATGAGAAGAGTTCAAAATGAGAAGTGTCAAACAGATTATAAAGATAAGATCTAACAGGGAACCGAGTTTGCCAATGGGATTATAACTCGGATTGTGTTGAAAATGGTATTGCTCATGAGTTATCGATTGCAAGGACTCCACAAAGAAATGGAGTAGTGAAAGAAAGAACAAAATTGTCAAGGAGCTTCAAGGACTATGTTAGCCAAGCCGGATTGCCTAAGAGATTTTGGGTTGAAGCCATAAATATATCATGCTACACTCGAATAGATGCATGATAAACAGCAATTAACAAGGAGTCCGTATGAGAGTTGGACAGGGAGAAAGCCAAATGTTGGATAGTTCAAGATATTTGGATGTAAATGTTTCATCCATAACAATGGAAAAGATAATTTGAAGGCTTTTGATGCTAAAATTGATGAAGGTATCTTTTTGGGATACGCAACTGAGAGTAAAGCCTATAGAGTGCTGAACAAGAGGACTATTTGTACATAAGAGTCTATCCATGTCGTTTTTGATGAACCTAATGTGAATGGAGAATACATTGATGAGTTAGCTGATAAGCTAAATCACCAACTATGCGAGAAGAGTCCTTATGTTGATGAGCACTCAACCCCGATGGAGATGAGATAGTTGAATCTCAAAGACAAAGGAAAAAATCTACAAACTTAATAAAGATGAAAGAGTTGTTCAAGACAACTTAGTCATGCGAGACGACTAAATCCAGCAGACTTACTCCAAACTGATGTGATATGGCTGAGAGACCATCCACCAGAGTTAGTTATTGGAGATGTTAGAGATTGCATAAGAACCAGATCCAAAGCAGAGCATGAAGCTATGTTCACTTGTTTTATTTCCCAGATAGAGCCTAAAGATGTGTCTCATGCATTGGAAGATACATATTGGATTCAGGCTATTTAAGAAGAGTTGAATCAGTTTGAAAGAAACAAAGTATGGGAATTATTTCAAAGGCCAACCCACCAAAATGTTATTGGTACTAAGTGGGTTTTCAGAAGCAAGATGAATGAGGAAGGATCTGTTGTAAGAAACAAATCAAGATTGGTAGCCAAAGGATATTGCCAAGAAGAAGGTATTGATATTGATGAAACCTTTGCTCATGTTGCTAGATTGGAAGCAATAAGGATGTTTCTTGCTTATGTTGCACATAAGAACTTCACTGTATATCAAATGGATGTGAATAGTGTTTTTCTAAATGGATTGTTAGAGGAATAAGTCTATGTTGAACCACCTCTAAGTTTGGAGCAGAAAACTATTGGAGATAAAATCTACAAGCTCAAGAAATCATTATATGGATTGAAACAAGCACCTAGAGCATGGTATGATACATTGTCTAAATTTCTAACTGACAATGGATTCACCAAAGGCAAAGTTGATAGAACACTCTTCAGGATTCAAGATGGACAAAGTATATTACTTGTTCAAATATACGTGGATGACATCATTTTTGGTTCCACAAATAAAGAACTGTGTGACAAGTTCTCAGACCTCATGCAATGCAAATTTGAGATGAGCATGATGGGAGAGTTGACTTTCTTCTTAGGACTTCAAGTCAAGCAATTAAAGGATGGAACCTTCATAAGCCAAACCAA